>RJWJ010001793.1:0-117718 GCA_004363605.1 Indri indri
GGTCACTGTGGGTGTAGACGAGGCAGGATGTGGGGACACTGCTCCCTGAGTTGGAGCTGGGGTACTGGTAGTCACTGTGGATGTGGGTGCAGGGAGCCTGGCACAGTCAGGGATTGGCTCCTCTCCAAGCAGTGTGGCCCCGGACTGCTGAATCTTATTTCTGTTCCTCAGCATTGTGATCTTTACGGTTTGCAGGTTGAATAGTTAATCTCTAGCATCTTCCCTGTTTCTCAATACACTGTAGAGATACCATCGGAAAAATAGACAGTTTCATAGCATTCTCTGCTTATAATTTACATATCTGTCATGCACATTTTCATGTTGATCCCTGTGTGTACATGCTACCTAGAGACAACAAGGTATGCTCTTTAATAGATTATGCAAGTCATCATGCATAAAAGCGACGTGATGTTTTGGTACAAGTGTTCTTTGGCTCATTTCTGAAGAAGCAGCAGAGCATGGGGGAGCGTGGACTGTGGCGACGGCCTGCTAGGGTTCCTGCTCTGTGTCTCTCTGCTTGAATTTCCTCTTAGAGTCGTTGTGAGGAATAACAGTAAATATGTGTGCAACACGAAGTACACTGACGAGCTCAATGAAGTGTTCAGTAGTGTCAGTGATGATGATGATGTTCTTGTTATCAGTAATGGTGATAATGGTGATTGTGTGTAATTGATGATGTTAGTGATGATAGTGGTTACACTGGTTATGATGGTGATGATAGTGTGATAGTGATGGTGATGGTGGTGATGATGGCGAACATGATGGTGATGGTGTAATTGATGGTGGTGATGGTGACAGTGATGGTTTAATTGATGGTGATGGTCATATCATGGCCATGGTGGTCATGGTGACAGTGATGATAACTATGGTGGTGGTGATGACAGTGATGGTGAAATTGATGGTGATGACAGTGTGATGGTGATGATGACGGTGGTGATGATGGTGAACATGATGATGGTGATGATGGTGAACATGATGATGGTGATGGTGTAATTGGTGATGATCATGGTGACGATGGTGGTGGTGTTGGTGGTGACGGTAGCCGTGTCGATGATGGTGGTGGCGATTATGGTGATGGTGATGGAGATAATGATGGGGATGATAGAGAAGGGTCAGGGGTATATTCTGTGATATAGGCCAGTATTTTTATTGTTCCTTTTCTGGTACATTCTTAACCTTCAGGTCTCCTACTTTCATATTTTACCCTCTTGTTTCAATGCAGATTTCATATGTGGCTAAGTTAGAAGAAAACATTTCATGTTTTAGAAACTTATGTTAACACCCAAAGGATCCTTTATCTCTCCTTGTGGAACTTTAAGTAAGGGAAAGAAAAGATAGACGCGGCAGTGAGCCCTGTGGTAAGTGTCTGGTTATGGCTTCTCTTACCTGCTCAAAACCTCACTGGCGTGCCTGTGCCATCTAAGGACTTGAGGTGGCCTTTTCTCACTACACGTCACTGAGTTTCCTTGCATGGTTTAATATGGTCCAGTTGCCACTGATACCCTTTTACAAACTGAAGTTGGTCATATTTCAGATAATGCAGAGGCGGTCACTGGTACAGGTGCGTCTTGGAGTTCTGGTATTAGTAGGGTGAACCTCGAGAGTTGAAGTTCTGGGGGATTTGGTCCCTAGGAGAAGGTGGATCCAGAGAAGATCCAGGGTCAGACCAAGCAGGCATGCTCCTTCTGGGAGAGGAGGTTGCCTGGATCAGTGGTGCAGTAGGAGAGAGCATGAAATGGAATGGAATGATGCAGAATAAAGAAACGCTGCAGGAGAAAGACAACAGTAGGAAAGCCCAGGGGAAATGAAAGTTGAGACAGGAAGCAAAAAATGAGACCAGAGGGAAAATGGGATTGAGGGAGTTTTGTAGGAAAGGTTTGGTAATGGGTTATTCCATTCAGTTAACCCGGCATTATTAAGCACCTGCTGGGAGAGAAAAATGAGTGTGGTGTGTCTTATGTTGGAGTCCATTGCAGTAACGATATGCTAAGTGCTGATAGATTAGGGTTTGGAGATAGAAGGGCAGGTTGGTAGGTTTGTGTTTTGGGGGGCTTGCTTTGTGCCAGGTGCTGTATTAGGACTCTAAGACATGGTAGCGATTCAGACCAAGCCAACATTGGGACAACGTGGCCAAGCAGCAAACGCGGGCATTGGGCAGGCCAGTCTGGCGGCCCTGTGCTGTGGGCATCCCTCTCTCCCTTCTTTCTCATGGAGCCCGTTCCTGGGACACAGAAAGGCTGGTGAACTTGAGGGTAGCTGTGCAGAGAAGCAGAGGGTGACTCAAAGGGGCTCATTCATAACTTGGTCAATATGTGTGGAGTGTTGTATAAAAGATTCTGACATCCCTGTAAGACAGTGGCCTGGATTCCCAAGACTCTTGGAGACATTTTGAAGAATAGCAGTTCCAAGACAACGTATAAAAATGTTGGGCATTTGAGAACCAGATGGCTGGACTGTAACTGCTGCAGTGGGAGTCAGGGTTCATAAACATGACTTTGGAAACCTCCGTTTGACAAGGGAGCTGATGTGTGGTTTGCAGACCCTCAGCTGTGGAGCCGAGTGCTCAGGCAGACGGAATCTGCGAGCCATCCAGTCCAGGAAAAGCCATGAGTAGCGGCTCACCACACACCCGCTCGGGTGCTGGGGGTTAAGCTGGGCTGGAGAAGCGGTGGGTTCCTCGCTGGAAGTGCTCTTGGTGGAGTCTGCAGCATTGAAGGTCATTGCCTCTTTCTCATGAGATTTTGTGGCTTTTCCTTTTTGCAAGGTGATGGGTGAAAAGTGGCATCTCCTTGTTATTGTATTTTTCACTCGTCTGGTGATTGGGTGAAATTGAATATCTAAAAAGATACGGGAAAGCTGTCTGCAGCACTTCTGTTTATTTAGCAAACTATCCTTTAAAATCCTTTGCTCACTTAAAAATTAGATTATTTTTTTCCTCTTGATTTCTAAGAATTCATTACATTATGAATACCAAATCTTTTTCATCCATTAGGCAGAATTTTTGCTCCTTTTTGACTTCCAAAAATGTCCATTTCTTGTCTCTCTGCTTTTATACGTTGCAAAAATTCCAGTCAATTGCTTGTCTAATTTTGTTTGTGGGATGTTTGTCATGCAAAAGTTTTAATGTTTGGTTTGCTCAGATGTCCCATGTTTTCACTGAGTTTATGTTCTTGTTCCTTATTTCAGAATGCCTGCTCTTCTCCAAGGTCACAAAGATGTCCTGTGATATTTTATCCTAATACTCATTTCCGCTTTTCCAATTCCAAACCAATTTCATGGTGGATGCATCTGGAGTTCATGTTATTTGTGTTATTATTATTATGTTTTTCATTATGTTTTTGTTATTATATTTTTCCAGTTCTGCTATGTGGCCCTCGTTTCTGTCTGAGTTGTGACAGAGTTTCTCACGCACGTTCTGTTCTGTGATTAGCCCACGTGGGAGTCTGTCACAAAGTGTGTTTCATACTGTACTTGGCACTTTATATCTTTTGGCCGTGCCTAAAAATGCACATAAGCATTTTTATATATTAAAGTTTTATAGACCATGATTTTTCAATAGCTACCTATTATTTTATTTGTAGATAATTTTTTCTTTTTATTGCTTAGGTAAACATTCTTTTCTGTTTTGGGTACTACAGGACCATAAATACAACTGAACGTTGCCTAGCGTTTGTAAAAGTCCAGAGCTTAAAACAAAGTACGACAAGCTGCCAGTCATGGCCTCCGTGAAGGAGGTGGGTCAGAGCTGTGGGGAGTCAAAGTGAGCATGTGCATTGTGTCTTGCGGGCCTGAGCGCTTTGGGGATGCATTTGTGTGGGAAGTCCTGCTGTTCTTTGGGAGCTTCCCATCTCACCAGTGTCTTCACAGCCCAGAGTCCTCTGGTAGTGACCAGGTAATGAGGACTCTGCTGTGTGTAGCCCTGCTGGGAGTGGGCTTCTGAAAGCAGACCTGGAACAGGTCAGGGTCAGTGCACAGCTGTCTAGGAGATGAGTCCTCAAGTCTCACCCGCAAACCCAGCCTACCATTGGTAAAACAGGTAAAGATGAGTAGCTCCTCCTAGGGTGTGATGAAAATTTGGTAGCACCTGTGCAATTAAAGCTTTTAGGTGCTGCATATGTCAGCTCCCTGTTTTTGCTGCTAGTGTTGCTGTTGCGAGGACCTGGTGATGCGCAACACAGACGTTGTCCCTCGCTGAGCTGGCAGCCACTCGGGAGAGAAGGACACATAGAGATTGCCCTGCGATAACAAGTGAGGGTCAATGGCACAGAAGGGTGTGGAGAATGCCAGGCATGGAGGCAGCTCAGCAGGGCCCAGGAGGTGGGCGCAGGGCAGAGTGAACAAGGAGCTGGAGTTGCCATGGTGTGGGGAGAAGGGAGGTGGGGCTTGCTCCTGTGGGTGGCAGGATTTGAAATTGGGCCTGGACACTGTCCAGTGGCAGTGAGCATACTTCTGGATGCACAGCTGGACCCGAGGCAGGGACGGGCTGGAATCCCACCTGCATGGGCCATTGTGGCCACCTTGGCTGAGTTACCCTCACAGTTTCTCCCTGAGGGGCTGCTTAGGAGGAGCGAGTGTGGAATCACGTGGGAAAGTGTCTGCACAGGGCCTGGCATGGTGCTGACCAGAGCTGGCTGCAGCGGGATTGATACCTGACTTGCTACCCTGAGGACAACCCGCGTTGCTGGCATTCAGGTATAAAGTCTTAGTCCAGACATCCATAAAACTTTTAGGGTCATCTGCCTACGTACCAGAAACGATGGCTCCACCTCTTAGGATCACAGCCTTAGCACCTGGGCAGTGGATAGGATTTCACTGTGATTATTGAGTTTAGTGATTTTGCCCTACCGTGGCCAATGGCTCTCTTGTGGCTGAGGAGGCCGTCCACCATGGATGTATCACACCAGTGCCGCCCCCCACCTACCACTGCCCTCTTTTGGGTTGAGTTGGACGTTGTATTAATATCTTCTGCTGCATGACAAATGACCCCAAAAGTTAGCGCTAAGGCACAACATCTATTATTTTTCACCATTTCTATGGATTAGGAATTTGGGACTTTGGTGACTGGGCAGTGAAAGCTTGGCAGGGGCTGGTGGCCCTCTTCCAAGGTGGCACACTCCGGTGGCTGGCAGGCTGGGGCTGGCTGTTGACGAGAGGCCTCCACAGGGCTGCTTGAGTGTCCTCCTGACATGGTGTCTGGCTTTCTGCACAATGAGTGATCCAGGTGACTAGGGCAGAAGCCGTGATGCCAGATTAGCCACAGAAATCACATGCCATCCTCTCTGCCATGAGGCGTTGTCACACAAACCAGCTGATTCACTATGGGAGGGGACTGCACATGGGCGTGGGGGCCAGGAGGTGAGGATCACCTAGGCCATCGCCAAGGCTGACAGCTGTGTGATGTTGTGGTCCAGTCACATGCTCCTGGGCGTGGGTGGGGACAGGAGAATTCTTCCTGCAGGCTCTCACTCACCCAGGGGCCAAAGACCTCTCAGCCGCCCTTCTCCTTATCTCAGCCTTTCCTGCTGGCCTCTGCCCCCAGCTGGTTTCTGTCTGGGACTTTAATCTTATGTGGAAGCCCCTTTTTTTCCAACGGCAAATCTATCTTGATTCTAAAATCACTGATCACCTTTGTGTGTTGCACTCATTAGATGATGCATAATAGAATAAATATTTGTCTTTATGAATCGTCTTGCAAACCTCGGAGGCATAAAAAGACAATTCAAAAAGTAGATCTCACTGTAAAAGGTAGCAACCTCACTGTAAGTACTGGAGTCTAGGAACTGCCAGGCACTGGGCAAGTCACCTTCTCTGTTTCATCCTCATTCAACTCTACATGAACCTTGACGATTTTGGTAGTTCGCAGAAAGCAGTGTGGAAGATAGGGAGTGAGAAGTTTATTGAGCTCACAGGGCTTTGAGTCACAGAGCTGCGACCTGGGACCCATCGCCCTGGCCTTCGAGCCGTGTTCTTCGGGGTCCCACACAGTTCTGCACATGGACATTGCTTCGTAGTTTCAAGGCAGGGTCCCTTGCAGGACCCCATTTGACCCATGATAGCTCTGTGGGAGGAAACAGAGGCCCAGAGTCTGTCCCAGGGCCCTGCCTGGGGCAGCCCAGCTAGAGGGCAGAGCCCAGACACGAAGCCCCAGTTGAGGCCCCCAGCCGAGGTCTCTTTCTCTGCCCCCGCAGCTGCCCTCGTGGGCTGGCAAACGTGGGGAGATGAGGGAATGTGCCAGAGCTTGTATGGGAGGCCGTGCTGAGGTTATTTGGTGCCACGGCTCCATTTCAGAGTGTCTCCTGTCCTGCAGGGCCTCTTGCAGCAGGCCTGGGGCGGTGGTGGTGGTGGCGGGTGGGGGGCCGGGGGGGGGGCGTGGTTCATGCCTCAGCATCACAGCTGCAGCCTCTGGGCGGGAGGGCCTGTGAAATCCGCATTGGTTCCAGCTCTACGTCTGCATTGTCCCGGCCCTGAACTGACACAGGACTCACTCACAATGGTCCCCGTTGAAGGATTCTCCTGTAGGAATTTAGACATGAATTTGTTCTGACAGTCAGTTCTTAGGTTGTCCGGAAGTGGAAGCAGTGCAGAAATCAAACACGTGACTTTCTCATTAATTTAAAGGCTCTAGTCTTACCTAGTATTTTCAATCCTGATTCTTACGGGGCATTTTAAAAATTTCTCTTTTTTCAGGGATCGGGTATGATTTCCAGGCACACACGAATGCTTTGAACTGCTCCAATTCCCTGCCTTTCTTCTCCAGCAATCTAATTTGGCTCGTGACGCTGCTCCCGAGTCATCTCCACCTGAGCCGTGTTTGCTGTTGCTGATGGAGAACCATTGTAACTCGGCTCCTGTTCACCATGTCCTCACTGCATGCTGCCCAAATTCTGCCTGTGCCACAAGCGAAAGCCTCCCTCACGTCAGGGAGAGGCCGCCCATGGGCTCTTCGAGCCGGACTTTGTCACTTTCTCAAGGACTGAGAGAGTTTGGAGATGCACGATCTTGCTGCAAAGACTGCTTGACACACACATTCTTCCTCTTTTTTTTCAGCCTGCAAGTATTCCTGCCACAAGAAATGTGAAGCCAAGGTAAGCATTCCGTTGCTTTCCCGTGGGACTTTTTATAGCTGAGTTGGCCTTCGTTGAATGATAGGCACGGGAGGGAGCCTCCTTGGACGGTGGCCACAGAAAGGAAACGCTGACGGAAAGAACGGTTGCTAGATACTTTTTGACGGGTCCCTTTTCATCTCGAGAACAGACCAAAGAGCTTTGAAATCTGTGGTTTTAATTATAGAAAATAATTCTACAGAATTTGATTTCAGATAAGAATTCAATAATTTTCTGCTGGCCATGTCATCAGCTCCTTCTCTGTGATAGTCGATCCCTGGTTTCTCATGACATTGGCATGCTGCTGCTCTGGGCAGAGCGGGGTGGGAAAGGGGGTCCGGGGCATTTGCCTGGCCTGGAGGACTTTTCTGACCTTTGAAGATACTTATGCATAGGTGGGTTGGAGTTTTCAGCTGTCCTGGAATTCTGGGCACCCTGGGTAGGAGCAGTTATGCTGAGCTTTTGTGTCCCTGGAAAGGTTGGATTGCCCAGTGGCCCCGAGAGTGCTGGACACCTGGCTGTGCCCCACTGGGATCAGAGCTTTGATCAGTGGAGAAGTGAGGTGGCCTGGAGATGGTGGGTGGGAAGTGGCAGACACCCCAAGGAAGAAGGACATGGTTTTCTACCCTGTCATGGTATCTGCATCCCTGGATTTTCTGGGTCTGGTGTCTGCACCCCCAGATATCTTAGATATGGCATCTGTACCCCCAGATATCCTAGGTATGGCATCTGTACCCCCAGATATCTTAGATATGACATCTGCACCCCTGATATCTTGGGTATGGTGTCTGTACCCCCAGATATCCTAGGTATAGCATCTGCACCCCTAGATATCCTAGGTATGGCATCTGTACCCCTAGATTTCCTAGGTATAGTTATTGCACCTCCAGATTTTGTAGGCATGGTTTTGGTCTGCAGTGGGGCCTCAGCGTGTTGCCCCATTGACTGTCAGGCCTTGTGGGGCCGGCCAGGTGTCCTGGCAGGCAGGCTGCCTGTGGCCATAGGTCCAGGGAGATGGGATTGTATAGTCTTGGGATTTTGCTGCTGTTACAGACCTCAAGGGTCAGCTGCTGCTGAGAATTCCCAGCCCGTCCTTGGGCTCTGTGCAGAAGGCTGTGATGGAAACGGACTTCGTGTTACTGTGAACTCACTACACATGGGTGTGTTTTCCACGTGGGGCTGGAGGCTGGTTTTCTTCACCCTCCCCACCACAGGCACACACAAACACATGTGCACAAACACACACACATGTGCACACACAAACACGCACATGCACAGACACATGCTCACATATACATATACATATGTGCGTGTGTACACACACACAAGGTTGAAAGAACTGGGCTAGTCCAGCCCTATCTCCTTTTCCAAGAGATTAAATGGCTTTTCTTTTTAAACTCTTCATTATGGAGACTGCTGAGCAGGTGCCAGAGCAGAGAGGCTGGCACAGGCTCCTCCGCCCTCCCTGCTCCCCTCCTCGGCCTGCCTCTTCCCAGAAGCCACGTGGGTGCCCTCCATGCCCTCACGGGGGCTGCTCGAAGGTTTCTGCTCTCTCCGGCCCGCCTGGAGAGGCTTCCCCTTTTTCTAGCTGGCGCAGGGTTTCTCGCCCATGCACCCCTAGGCACGGCTAATTTCTGACCGTGCTTTATTTCAGGTCTTTCTACCCACAGACAGCTGCTTTCTCAGGGGTGCCATGTACCTCTGGTCTAAGGGACCTAGTGGAAGCGGTGCTTTCAAGTGCAGTGGTGAGTGGGGAAGATTCCACCTTGGGAGAGTTTTTCAGACTTGGAAAGGTTCCCCCTCCCCAGGAGGACTGAGGCATACCTCTCACCCCTGGGGATCTCCGTGGTGGCGGCCCCTGCAGGGAGGGAGGAAGGGGTGAGCTGCTTGTCCCGACCGGCTTGCTGGACCTGGCCGCCTCTGAGCTGCAGCTGCAGAGATGAGCCGCTGTTGTTCCTTCCATTTCTTGAGCGGAACCCACCACGGGCTACTTAGGGGATTGAGTTCTTTAGTTCAAAGAATATTCCACAAGCCTTAACTCTCACTGAATATGGAATTTGTAACCACAGCAATTGCCAGTTCGCTGAGGGACAGATAAGCTTTTACTCCTATCAGATCACAGTGGGTGGGGGGGAATGTATCCCTATTCATTTTTTTTTTTTTTTTTATAATACAGCTTTGAACAACAGGAGAGAATGCCGCCTTAGTAACAAAGCACCTTCTCTTTCCAAAACTATAATGCCAGCGTTGTTGGCGATATGGGGCCATAAATCCTCAGCAGCTCCTGCGGGTGTGTGGCTGGGGGAGCAGCTTGGTCTTCAGGGAACTGAGCTGTGGCTGTGGCTTCTCCCACGTTATCGCACTCGGGTTTTGGATTTTTGATTACTGTGTGTGCATATATTGTCATGAGGGCTCCCTGCACAGTGCACACCCAGATTCTTGGGAGACTGTGAAGCTTTGTTCTCCTGGCAGACCCGTGACAGGGTAAGGGCATGTGCCGCATAGACCTTCTTGTCAGCGTCCCCGTCTGTCTCCTTGGGAGCACTTGTGCCTGTCTCCACAGGCCTGAAGGAGTCATGGAGGCCGGGGCTCTGTGTGCTTCCCAGAGCGTGTGGCTGGTGTGCCGTGGCACTGAAGGCCATGGCCACTGATCTGCAGCCATCAGTGTCCCCATCGCAGGCTGCATTCCAGGCCGTCAGCTGCCCCCTCTGTGGCGCTGAAGTCACAAGAGGCCACCCTGCAGAAATGGGGACTGAGCCATAGGTGGGACTCTGGAAGCCCCGGTAGATGGAGGTCACTCTCTTCCTGAGCCATCAGACAGTATGTCCCCTCAGGCCAGGCTGTGTGCTCAGTGGACAGACAGAGGCAGAGACCGTGGCTTTGATCCCAGTGGGGCCTTTTGGTTGCTGAAGCTAATCTAGTCCCTCTGGCTGTGGTCTGGGTGTTTGTGTCTCCCTCAACTTCACATGTCGGAACTTGACTCCTAAGGTGATGGTATTTGGAAGTGGGGCCTTTGGGGAGGTGATTAGGTTATGAGGATGGGGCCCCCTGAATGGAATTAGTGCCCTTATAAAAGAGGCCCGAGAGAGCTCCCTCACCCCTTCTGCCACTCGGGGACACAGCTAGGTGGTGCTGTCTGAGAACCAGGAAGCTGGCCCTCACTGGACACCAGATCCGTTGGCATCTTGATCTTACACGTCCGGCCTCTGGAACTGTGAGAGCTAAATTCCTGTTGTTCGTAAGCCACCCAGTCTAAGATATTTTGTTATAGCAGCCTCAATGGATTAAGACAGGACCTGAGCCTCAGTTTCTTCATGCATAAAATAGGTGAATAGTAGTGCCCTATAATACACAGAAAAGTGATTTTCTCTTAGCTATTGATTATGATAACATTAATGATATAAGTTTTAGGGAAGTCAAAGAATTTATGTACAATGTGTGAAAGTTTGGGATTTAAAATCCTTTGCTTAGCAGAGTGCTGTGCTTGCTCATTGAGCCACATGAGCTGTTTGGGCATCGTGACTTGTTTTTTTCCCAGCTGTCAGTTGACTCATTGGCAAGACTGAGAAGGGAAGTAGCAGACATGGGGCAGTTTTAGGAAGCAGATATTGGGAAGAGATACAGGGAGGAAGGGGTGCCAGGTGGTGTCCCCTCGAGGGGAGACATGAGGGGAATGAAGGGGCTCTGTGGATCTTAGGCAAGGTGTGGGGAGCCCCAGGACACGGGAACCCCATCCTTGCAACCTGCATCTGCCCCAGCCCCTGTCCCCGTCCACTTCTGCCCATGTGTCTGCTCCTTAGAGGGGTGCTTTGTGTAGGGTGTAATCTGGAATTGTCAGAGGTTATGTAGACCTCCAGATATTTTTTTTTTTCAAACTTAAGACCCTGCATAGGGACAAAACACAAGTTAGCTGAGCTGGAATACACACACGGGATAAGGTTGTGAGGCCCAGGAAGAATGCCAAGCCTCCTGTCCTTTGGGCTGCAGTCTGGCCCATCCTCAGCCTTTGCAGCCCGGCTGCTGAGGCCCAGCTTGCCATCCCTCTGTCTGGACGTGCCTCGGTTTGCACCCTTGCTGGACGTACAGTACAGGAGCACTGGTGCTGCCTTCCATGGTGAGAGGGAAGCCACCCTTCAGGCTTTGCAGAAGGCAAATGCAGTGCAAGGAGAGAAGTCCTGGGCTCTTTTTCCTGCAGGTGGCCTCGTTTTCCCTGGCCTTGTGTTCCATTTGGGAGGTTGACCAAGCCAGGAGCCTTCACCTACTCTCCAGCTTGTTGCAGGAAGAGCTCTTTGTGATAGGCATGCTGCTCTTTTCCCTACAGAGAGAGTGCGTCAGACAGGCCAAGCCTACCCAGAGGTCCTGGAGAAGCCAGCAGAACCCCCTCCTGTCCCTAAGACCCGTGCGGGGTGTGCCCTCGTCTCCTGCTGCCGTGGGGGCCTTGCCGGCCTCTTGCATCGTGGATTCCCACGTTCTGGCTGCATCAACACAAGATCCCCCTTCGCTTGTACCAGGCAGGCCTGGGGTGAAGACTGGGTTCTCTGGGTGGTACCTCTCTGCCATGGAAAATGCAGGACCCAGGGTTTATGGCTTCCTCGGAAACCATCCATAGACATTTGTCCTGGGCGTCAACAGCTATCCAGTAGTTTAACTGACAAGTTTTAACCATTAACTTATATTTCTTGTAGTTAACCTTTATCTTCAGATAGCTCCTCATCTCTGAGTGGTCAGCGAGCGCTACAGCTACCAGGTTTTGAGGCCTGCTGTATGCCAGGGGTTGACAGTCCAGGTGAAAAACATTGAGACCTGGGGAGGGGAAACAATGCAGTTTCTAAGGTCCAGAATGCAGAGGTATTGCATTTAAAGTTTTTGCTGTTTTCATGTGCTCCTTGCTGCTCTGCCACCTTCAGGTACCAGAAACAGAGCTGGGGTCCACGTTTGTGCCTCCAGCCCACCTCGCTCTTACGCCTTCAGAGCCTGTTGTGCCTCCTGCGGGCTCCAGCTCTGGGCCAGCTGCTCTGAAACAGCAGCGGAGCGTCTCTCCCACCTGACTCAGGGCTGTCCCTGGGTTGTGTCTCAGTTTCTTTCCTGGGACGGATGCCCTGGGACTTCTTCGACCCCTCAGGGCTTAGTCTCCATCTTCCCCCTGAAGGCCGCGCTCATCTTACATTGGTAGCATCTGTCTGAGACCCCCCAGCCCTCCGCAGAGACGGTGGGCTGGGGCAGCACCTGTCCCCTCTTCCCATTGCTCTTCGTTAACCGTGCTGGGGACTCCCTCAGCTGTCACAGATGTGTGTTTCTGTGTTGGGCTTCTTCACCTGTGTGCCAGGGAGGGAGGCCGGGAGGAGCCTCTGCTTTGCTGAGTGCTGAGGTCTTGGCCACTGGGTGTCCCTGCGCTGCCCTGTCTTCCCGTCCAGATCTTGCCTTCCCTACAGCCCCAACGCCCCACTCTCCAGAATCCCATCAACCTGCGCTGCTCTGCTCGGGGCAGGGGCCTGTCTTTCCTGCCAGTGCGATGGTGTCGAGGCAGGCTTGGGGCTGCCATCCTCTCGCCCCCCTTCAGCAGGGTTGGTGTGCCCTGTGCTCTCGGTGCAGGAATGTTGTTGGTACGCAGTGCCACAGCATTTGACATTGGAGTGTCTGCCTTTACCTCCCCAAGGGGGTAAGTGATGGGATTTTTCATGTTTTTTTCTCTGGGAACAAACCACCTGAGCTTGTTAGTAAAAAGGAAGGACCGAGAAATTTTTTATAACTAAAAATACACAGCCTGGCCCTACATGCACAGAGCTCTTCTGTTGTTGGTGTGTTTGTCACTTTCCTGGCTCCATTCACACCTTCTGTGGCTTCAGACAACATAGTTCTTCTCCCCAAGGCTCAGCTTCTTCATGTGAACATGGGATGGGCAGTCACAATTCAGCAGGATGTTTTAGGGGTGCCATGAGATGCATATCTCAATGTCTAGCTGTTGACTGGTTTATGATATGTGCGCAGAAGGAACACAAGTCAGCCAGCACTGCTGAGGGATTCTCAGGAACCTGCGGATTGCTTGTCACTCGACCCTCTGAGTGTCCTCTTCTGGCCCCTCTTACAGTGACAGATACGGGACTGAGCAGGTGCACCTCCTGCCTAAGGCCAGCGGCGGTCCTGCCCTGGCCCCTACGACCAACTCGGGCTCTGCCTGTCTCTGCCATCTCCATCTCAGCAGATGTTTGCAGGGTGTCCTTCCTCCTCCCTCCCCACCCCTTGCTCTAAGAGTGGCGGTGGTTAATTTTAAAACCGTCTCATTTCACAAACGTTTCCTGAGTTTTGCTCTAGGCCAGGCACTGAGAATGGGAGTGTAGTTCTGCCCAAAGAGTGCAAGTCTCCACCTATGTTTGCCAAATTGGGTGCGTGTGTGTTTATGTGTTTTAATATTTGACAGCTGACTTTTAAAATTGTTTTTGAAATTAATAGATGTTATTTTTAGAGTAGTTTTAGGTTCACATCAAAACTGAGAGGAAAGTACAGAGAGCTCACACACACGTGCACAGAGACACAGACTCTCCCACCGTCTGCATCCCTGCACCGGAGCGGTGCATTCGATACAGTCTGTGAGCCAGTTTGACCCATCATTCTCATCCAAAGTCCATACTTGATGGTGGAGTTGACTCTCGGTGTTGTACATCCTGTGGGTTTGGACACAGGTATGTATAATGACATGCATCTGCCATTACATTAACAGTGTCACAGAGTAGTTTTACTGCCCTGAAACTCTCTATGCTCCACCCTTTCGTCCCCCCCCATCCCCAAGCCCAGTCCCTGGCCACTGCCAGTCTTGTTACTGCCTCCGTGGTTTCGCCTCTTCCAGAATGTCATAGAGTTGGAATGGCACCAGGGGGAGCCATTCAGATTGGCTTCTTTCACTTAGTAATACGCGTTTAAGATTCCTCCACATCTTTTCATGACTTGGTAGCTCATTTTTGTAGCTGAATAATATTCTATCGTCTGGATGTACCACACGTTGTTACCCAGTCAGTCACCTCTGAAGGACTTGTTGGTGGCTTCCATGTCTGTTTTTCTTGGCCAGTTGTCACTGATGCCAGAAGAACCATTGAGCATCTTTAAATTCTGCTGTTCGGGGGGCACTTTTGTCCCTTATAAGATGCCATTCCTGGTGGACTGTCTTCACTTATCTCTTTTTGATGGATTCCAGTTAGAAGACAAAGTCACTCCCCCCATGTCACCTCACTAGCGGTGTGTTTGTAGCTACGGCTGTTACTCCTGAGGAATTGTTACTCCTGAGGCTCAGAGTCTGGGGGACGAACGGCCCCACTGTGAGAATTCTTACCGCAGGTGCCGTGACGTGGGCTCTGGGTTCGTGCTCAAAGTCAGCAAGCCCCCTCTGGTTTTTCGTGTCAGCAGTTATCATTTGTATAGGAATTAAGGTTTTTAAATCCAAAATAACCTAGGCCCCAGGCAGCAGCCCTGATTGTGGACTTTGGGGGTATCCTGGACTTGAAGGCAGTCAGTGGGATGAAGCCACTGCTAACGAAGGAGGGTGTCACCCAGGTCACCCCAGCTGCCGGTGCCTGGGGCCTTGCTCCCTGAGGCACTGCTCCTTGCAGCATCTCGGTGGGGCCTTGTGTCAGCCCTCCCGGGCACTGCTGCGAGGCCACTGTGTTCACTGTTCTACAAGAGATGAAACTGAGCTTTTTGACGCTGGTTGTGACGTTTGCCCAGGCTGACAGGGTGATGTTGGCTTGTCTAGTTGAATGTAATTCTCACTGCATGATGATAGATTTGTTTTTTAGTGTGGCATAAATTTAAGCTACATTTGTATAGGATGTACTAGCCCTGCCTGAAAAAGAGGCCAAAAGAGAATTATACTATTCTTTTGAAGCAACACATTGGTTTTAATTAAATAATGTGATTTAAAAATGTGCCCTGCTTTTAAAAAATTGTCAGTTTTGATTCCACATTGTGTTGTAGCAAGTGAAGTAGACCTCAACACATGCCTGAAATGAATCTGCACCTATTTGCCCCATCACCGGACTGTGCGCCCAGTAGCCTAATCGGCAGCAGCGTCCGCCTCCTGTGCAGGAGGCTGGGCGGTGCAGCTGGAGGGAGAACCTGGGCTCCTGCAGGCGCCTCGGGCCGGGCCCGTTTGCCTTGAAGACTCTCGGCGTCTATAAAATGGGGATAACTTTTCATGGCACTGTCCTGTGGTTTAATGGGAGGGTAGAGGGGCAGGAGTCTGTTGGTAAGAGCATGCTGTGGCTGCAAGTTCCTGTCGTTGTTTAAACTAGGACTTTGGAGGTGCCCTTGGAAACATACTGCTGAACTCCATCCCTGTGACTCTGGACCAAGTCTAACCTGAAGAAGACACTTTCCCTGTAGACTCCCATTGCTTGAGCAGTTATTTCAGCAAGGGTGCTCCTTGGTTGACGTTCCCCCCACCTGCCCCATAGGACATTGTCAGGCATTAGGAAGGCTCCGGGCTTCCCAGTGGGACAGTGTCAGTGCCCCAGTTCCATGGCACCAAGGTCTTCTTCCCTGACCCTGCCTCTCACCCTCTTTAGGTTAGAAATGCATTTGTCACAGTGAGTAGACATGTCCTCACCCGCTTCCCCAGCCTGAGATAGAGGAAGGTGTACTCTAGTCAGGGAGCCACGAAGATGCCTGTTCTCCTTGGATGTTCTGGATACTATTCACAGTGCATCTTCTTTAAATTACCAGGCAGGTTTCAACTACTCTTGTTCTTCCACATTAATGCCTTTTGCTCTGCATCTAGCCATGCGCTCCCTGCCAAAGTACACCCCGGGGACTTCCCTGGCAGTCCTGGGCTGCAGCTCTGGCTGGGAGACTGTGCTCTGTCTCTGAGCCTAAGTTCCCAGCAAGATCTTGTTCCCAAGGTCACCTCTCTACCACCCACTCCCTCCATTGCCTTCAGTGCTTGGAGCTGACCGTCCCTGTCAGGCTAGGACACCTGGTGGGCTGGAGAGACCTCTGCAGGTCCCATCCCCCCATGCTTCCAGATGTGCCACATGCCTCGTGGTAGCCCCCAGATGCCCCCTCGTGTTGCTAGCATGTGTGTATGTGGATGGCCACCCCAGCTGGGTCTTAGCCTTCTCGAGCACAGGACAGAACTTAGTCCATGGCCGTGAACATGGCATGCTTGTGCTTTCCGGTGGCCACTGGTGTGTGTCTGGGGTGTTCTGTGCTGGTCTCTGTGAGTGCACCTTCATGCATCTCCTGTGAAACTGCTTCATGTGCTATGTAGAGAACGTTTCTAAGGAAGCTGCTGGCTTTATTTTTGTGTGGCTACCTCTGGAGGATAGGTTTCCTATTAAAACCCCATTTGTCTTTTTTTCAGCCATGTTTTTAGCAGCAGGGCCAAAACCCATAACTAAGCATTTGAGTCCCTACTTCCAAATTTTAATTTGTAAAATAAAACTTCTGTTTCACCATGTGCTCCCCTCCCCCTCCTGTAAAGCGTTTAATTTAAGGCAGGGATTCAGGAAGTGCCTACCCCCATTTTCTTTCAAGCCCAGAAATGGCTCAGGGGAGCCCTCTCTCCGCCTCCTGGGAGCAGCTGGTGCTGTTCATTTTTGCGTGTCTAGGCGTTTTGACTCCTGCCTTCTCGCACACTGCTAGTCTGTGCGCCATGCAGCTCTGAATTCCCCTGGAACTTTCTGAAGCCCGCAGGCATACCTTCTGTTCTTAATAAAGCCATGTGCAAGGATCTGGGTTGTTAACCCTCCCTGCCACTGGAAACGCCCCTCTGCTCAGAGGGTCTTTAGAATAATAAACTCACAACTGTCTCTTCTGGGGGAGGTGGGGAGGATAGAATGGCTGCGACACTGTGACGTCAGAACTTCTGCTTTCAGAATCTGTATCTGAAACCTTCTGTGTTTTCAGAGGTTTATTTCCTTTACTTAAAAAAAAAGTTTGGAGGGGAGTCAATTGGACTGTAGGAGGTTGGTTAGAAAGCTTAGTGCTGCCCAGTGAGAGCTGAGGGTGGCTTGACCTTGGCACCAGTAGGCAGCAACCTTGTGGGCGTTTGCAAGGTCGGCCTGTTAGGACTGGGCTGCACCAGGTGGGTCAGAGGCAGCGCTCCCGGCGATTCTTAGGGTTGTAGTTTGGGACACTGGGAAGAGAGGAATACCATTCATAGGATTTTGTGAACAGGGGTGGACGTTTACCTTTGGATAGCATGAACTGGTTTGAGTTTTGTGGAATATGTTTCTGTGGACATTAGTGTTGGCCATTTGCAGCATAATGCTTAATTTAAACATTTAAAAAAATTTGATGATAATTTGTGAACTCTTAGGGTTTCTCAATTTTTTCCTTTCTTTTCAGCCTTCCCTAGTTCAAAGGACAATTGGTGAAAACCAAACTATTCATTGTGTTATTCTTAGACACTTTCGACAAAATGTCTTTGAGGGAAATTTCCTACAGTGCTCCCTTTGTGGAATTTACCATTTTCTTCCTCGAATAACTCTTGTATGTTTGTGCCTTTTCTTCCATATTAAACTGCATTCCTGGAGACAACTACCAATTCTTTCTCATCTTCTAGTGCCCTGAGGTCTGACATTTGATTTTGTCATCTGCAGTGAGTGAATGAGTGAATGAGTGAGTGAGTGAGTGAATGACTAGGAGGCTGAGACCACTGACCCAAAAAGAGTTTGGAGAAGTGACCAGCTCACTTACTGGTGCTGTTCCTTCTCTTTACTGACAACCACGGAACATTGATATTAATAGCCAGAGACCCACACTTTACTCTGAAAGGGCATTTTTATTGATGAGATCCCGCTGTCCCCTTCCTAGGGTATCCGCTTGCCCTGCATTGTCATTAGCCAAGCGTCAGAGGAAGTCAGGACTTGGTGTGTGGAGCCTGTTGCTGGTTTCAGGGGGAAATCTCAGATGCTGCGTGGCCTCCACGGAAGCAGAAGTTGGGGTAATGTTCTCTTTGCTTCCCGTGAGCTCAGCGCCATTCTGCCCAAGGAGCAGGCCTCACACCCCACAGGCAGTGGAACCCGCCCTCCTCAGAGACCCCTTGACCGAAGCCCCCTTCCTTGGCTTGAAGCCGGCCTGGCTGAAAGTGCACACGTCTGCTCCTTAGCAGGTGCTGCACGCCCACCACTCATTTTAAAAGCCTCTGAAAACAGTGCTTTCTTGAATATTACTGCCTCCTTGGACCATTTGCTTTGAAACGAGAAAAGGGTGTTATAAAACTCACAGGGATTTGGGATCGGGGTGTATCATTTCTATGCTCTATTCTTAAAACCGAAAGCACGTGCTTTGTTTGTCCCGAAACTTTGGAGCAGTCCACTGTTCTCTTCCTCCTGGCTCTGTTGCCCTGATGCAGGTTTATTTGGGCCTCGCCTAGGTGGGGGGTACTACAGCTGCCCCTGCAGAAAGCCTGAGTGACTTCATATCTCTCTCCTTGTCTGCAAGGAAGCCCCGCCAACATGCTCTTTCATTTAAAGGGTGTGTGTGTGTGTGTGTGTGTGTTATTACAAGGGAGATTTTTAAAAATTTCCTCATCATTGAAAGTGATGAGCCACATACATGAATAACCCCCACCGTGGGGGGCTGCTGCAGGGAGGGGAACAGAGGGCTGGGTGTGGGGAGAGTACATCTTACTCTTGTGTCATCTGAAGAAGGGGCTTCTCACTGGGCCTTGAGGCCGGGGCCCCTGCCCCAGTAGGAGTGAGCAGGTGGCTTTCTAGGCTCATGGATAGGGGGTGGGGTCATGCTGTGGGAGGTGATCCGGGGCTAGTGTTGTCTGGAAGTGAGGCTGCATCTCCCATGAAGGCCTAGGCACCAGACCCGTGGGGCCAAAGTCCAGCCTTCCTGCTGCTGGCCAGTCGGGGGAGTGTCAGGCAGGTTGCTTCCACCATGGGGGTGCCCTTTCTTGCCTGATGGGAAGGACCCCCCTACCTTTCCAAGGAATGACAGGACCAGTCCCTGAGAAAGGTTCATTCAGCTGCTCCAGGAGGTGTTGATTTGGCTCGGGCAGGGTTGGCCAGAGCATGGGTCAGAGAGCCAGTGTAGGGGCGGGACCAGGAGTTCCTGGCACGTAGGTGAGAAGGTCGTCGGTTCTGGTGCAGATAATTAAGGTGCCCATTCAGTAGTCCTCATGTGCCTTCTTGAGAGTCTGGCATTTTAACTTGTATGTTAAACATGAATAAACTGAGGCAAAATGTGTTATTTAATTTGCTAAGACCTCCAGTGAGTGATTTAACGACTATTTCAGCACATGTCATCTGGACCTGTCCTTCCAGGGGCCTGTAGGGTGGCTCTCAGGAGTTGGCTGTGACCGAGAGGGACATGTGGAAGTCAGCGTGATTGTGGGGCCACATCTCTAGGACATGACTCCTAGGCCTGTCCTCTCAGGCCCGGGTGGGAAGGGAGGTCCAGGGGGATGTCCGCCCTCGCCCCTGTTACAGTATCATCACAAGTCAGTCTTGGTGCTGCGGCCCCGTCACCAGGAGGCTGCCTCAGGAAACTCCCCGTCCGGATGCTGTTGTGGAGTTTGTGTGTCAGGAGAGACAGGCGACGTCCCCCTGGCCCGTCAAGACTGTTTCCCATCATCCTGCTCTTGTCTACTGAAGGACGTGGGATCCCCTCTCACCCCGACTCCATAGCGTGCATTTTACATGCTCACCCTGTCAAAAGGCTTTCCTATGATCTCGAGGTTCGCAGCCACCCTGAGGGAATGTTATCCCCAGAGACGAGGAGAATTGAGTTCACTGAGGATGGCTCTGCGAGTGCACCTGGGCCAGCCGGGAGAGGCAGAGGACGTGCCATGATTCCAGTCTCTTGACTCAAAGATCAGCCTCCAGGATGGCATCAGTGTTGTCCTGAACCCGTCCAGACTAGTCAGCAGAGGAGCAGAACTGTTATTTAAGAACAAGCAGGTGCCCCCTTCAGCAGTTAGAAGAGCAAAGCTGGCCTATTTTGTAAGGCGACCCTTGCCAGCGAATCCAGCTGTTCCTATAAGAGGGCGAGTGCATGGCTGGTTTTCACCAGGGCTCATGCTGCCTCCATGGCCAAAGACTGCGGCAGGCCCAGCAATGTGCCCCTGCAGCTGTTCCAGGAGCAGCTGCTGTTCCCATAAAGGCAAACAGCGGTGGTTGGTTAGCCAGGGCGAAAGGTGTCTTGCCCCTGGATGAACAGGTGGTTCTACTTATCTGAAGGAGCCACGGCAGGAGGAGTCCGTTTGAACAGACACTGGAGATCCTCCAAGAGCGTACATGAGTATTTGTCTCTGATGTTGGAGTTCTTGTCCACGGGGGCCAGATGAGTTTCACTTTGGTCCTTCCATGGCTTCACCTGAGAATGATGGATCCAAGTGGGAATCCTGGGACCTTACTAGCAGTTGGGGTAGAAAGTAAGACTGGATAGGGACCTTTGCACACCAGGGCTAGCTGTGATGTGGGGGACCCATCCTTCCCCTGTTTGATGAGTGCTAAGGTCCCTGGCTGACAGAGAGGACGGGGAAGAAGGGTCTCTAGGCAGTAGCTTGCATTCTTGTAACATCTGCAAGAACTGAGCTACTTGAAGGGCATGTTGGTGTCCAGTGTTTCCTGCAAAGCTAAGGCAGGACTGTTGTTACTCTATAAGGACTGGGGGAGGCTGAAACAAGGTACGATGTCCTCCAGAAGTCTTCAGGAAACTTCAGCGGCCTTTTCAGTCCTGTAAGGAAAAGCACCCAATGAGTGAGAGTGTCAACAAACACTAATAAGTACTTGAATCCTCTGTAGGGAGGCGTTTGGGTGAGATCTATCTACCAGTCCTTGCCAGGGTATGTCCCCTTTCACTGGGCCAGAGGGGCAAGTTTTGCCCCTAGAAGCCCCTTGAGGGTTATTGGTTTGGCAGGTAGTACTAAGTGAGGTGACTTGTAAGAGGCCTGTGAGGCTGGGTTCCTCGTGAGGGTAGAAAGAAACCCACGCTTGCAGTTTGTAAAGTAAGTTGTGTCCTAGCAGGTTGACAGGACAGGATCACATCCTCCCACAAACAAAGCAAAGAGAGAGTAAAGAATTGTTTGGTAGGGACCCCGAAGACTCCGATGACCATACAGGACTGAGTGCCCCGTTTTCTGGAGCAGGTGAGGAGGACAGAGTAGGCAGCCCCAGTATCCAGAAGGAAATTTACTGGCCTACCTCCCACCAGCAGGTTACCCCTGGCTCCAGTCCAGTGATTGTCATCTGCCAGAGGTCTCAAGGGAGCAGCTCCTTCGTAGTTGTACCGTGATCTGGTCTGGGGACCAGCTCCCCTCTTGGGACCATCCCAAGAGTGTGGTTGAGTGACCTGTTTGACGGCAGTGATGACAAGGGGCCCTGGGTGGCCTGTCCTCTTGGGGCAGTTCTTGACCTGATGCCCTTCCCGTCAGCAGATGCAGCACTGGAGATCCCTTCCTTTGGTGGAGGCCTTGGCCGTTGGTCCGAATGTGGCGCCAGAGCTGCCATTAACTGGGCCTGCCCAGCCTCCTTCCTGCCCTCCTTCTCCCGAGCCTGGGACTCGTGCTCAGTTCTGTTACAGAAACAGAATTAGCAGTAGCCACCATGTTGTCCAGGGAGGTGGTAAGGTCCTGGATAAGCTTCTGGAGCTTTTTCCTCATATCTGGTGCTGCTTGGGTCAAGAATTTGTCTTTTGATATCACCTGTCCCTCACAGGAGTTAAGATGGAGAGTGGTGTGTCTCTGTTGCCTCCTGGAGCTGATCCAGGAAGGCTGTGGGGATTTTCCTGGGCCCCTGGGCTGTGGCAGCGACCCTGAAATAGTTGACCGACTTTTGCCTGGTGGCCTTGAGGCCAGCCTGGATGCATGCTAGAAAATGTTCTCTCGCCCACCTCTCTTCTGAGGAATTATTGTTCTACCCTTGGTCAGCCATGGGCACCGCTGTTTCACCCACTGGGTATCTAGGATCTGAAAGGTGTAATCCGGTGGCAAACTTTTGCACCTCTGCTAGCACTCTGGATTTCTCAAAATCATTTAAAGTCTGTCTTAGAATAACATGGACATCTTCCCAAGCTAAGTCATAGGCTAGACCAAATGGAATGTCTCTACATACTTATCAGGGTGATCGGTGTAGCTTCCCACATCCTGTTTTATTTGTTTTAACTCTATTAAACTAAAGGACTGTGGACCAGGGTTGGTCCAGACTCCCCCACTGCTTCTGCAAAAGCAGGAGCTGAGCCACCTTCCCTCCTGGTAGAGGAACAAACAGCACCACCTCCGCCTTGTAGGGCCCCCTTTAGGCCTCCCTGGGTATGAGGCAGCTTGGAACAGGTGGGAACCTGAGGAGGATGTCTTAACACCATGGTCTTACTTGGCTCTGTGCACACCTTGCACCACTGAGGATTTTCCCGTAAGTAAAGAAAAGCTTATATATGTGGTAGTTGGTCTATTCTCCTTCCCTCTTGCAATAAAGCTCCAGCTATAAGATGGGGGAGTGTGACTTAGAGTCCCATGTGGTGGCCACTGTTCTCTGCTGTCCAGCTTGTAATGTGGCCAGGTGGTTGTGCAGAATAAGATCAAACATTAGAGTGTCTGGATCAAACTTGTCCTAGTCTGAGGGAAAAGGTGGGGGACTTTGCCAGCTGGGGTTAGTTAGAGCTGGGCATCCCCAGGTAACAGCCTGGGCCATGTGGCTGGAGTCCCGGTCCAGATGTCTCTTTCTGATTCATAGGAAGAGGGGCTGTGCACAACCCCTCCAACCTAGGAGCCTCTCATTGTTGCCAGAACAAGGATATCTGTTGGTAAAACAACCTGGTTTGTTTGTAAAAGCAGCAGTGATCAGTGATTGGGTGGCCAGCCACAATAAGAAAGGCACTTCCTGGGACAGTGAAAGAAGTAACTTGAAGTTGGAGGACAAAGACCCAGTAAAACCAAGGTGTAGACATTTAACTGTGCCCCACGTTGGGGAGACATGGTGGGGATAGATGCAGCAGTGATTGCTCAAGGTAAAAGACCTGTTCATGTGCAGGCGTGTCCACAGGCTGTATAAACCTCCGGTCCTGAAAGGACCCTAACAAAGTAGGCGCTGAGTCCCGCTCTGCTTGTGAGCGGGTGTGCAAGTTCCCTCTGAGTGAGTGAACCAGGCAGTGCTGATAAAACCAGAGGTAGACATCATTCACCTTAACATGGGAAGGGGACTTTTCTTTTCCATCGGATCGAAAAGAAAATTCCATCATCAAAACCAATGCAAAGCCCAGCAACACAAAGTTTACAACACAAAGCCCTCTTCCCTAAAGGGGAACAAAATGAAAGATTTCTCCCCTGCCACGAGGGACGCGTTCCCAAACTCCTTCTCACACACCGGGTTTGGCTGAGAGCTGGACCGTGCTGTCTGAGAAATGGGGAGGGTGCAAAGCAAAAGCGAACACCAGCACCCCTCCAGCTCTGGCTTCAAGGCAGGAAAACTCAAAATGGGGGTGTTACCGTGGACAAAGGCCAGCCGGCTCGTCTGCACAGAAAAGCCCGAGTCGCGGAAATGGCCAGGGTGGGAGAGCGACAGTAAGGGCAGAACCCAAAGTAACCGTGGAGAAAGGCTTGCCTAGGTAGAAACATCTGAGGCACAGCACCAGCTATGTCAGGTGTGAGTCTGGAATGTCGGTTCTCCGCATGCCGTGGCTGAGGAATGACCAGATACCCCAAAGTTAGGCAAGCAGGAAAATGAGGTGTATTGAGGGGAGAAAGATAGCATTACGGGGCAAGAGCAAGATACAGGTTTACAGAGCATGGTACGTACGTCACAGATGACGACCAGACCCACAGTCGCAGCAAAGGGAGAGCGAAAGGACGGGCGCAAAAAAGGGACTTAGTTATGGTCTGTGTCTTGTTTTATAGTCCAGGTTGGGACCTCCCTAGTGGCTCAGACGTCACCATGGAACCACTTTGATTGGACAGTTGGGAGTTGCATGACCTGAGGCTTACTGCGCATGCAGATCTCCCATGGGCCTCTTTGAAAGCCCGTTTTGGGGAGGTGTGAATTGCAGCAGCTCCCACTTTCGTCCCTAGGAGACCCAGAATCCCTGGCTATCCACCTAACACAGCCGCTTTGAGAATTCCCAGGACGTTCTTCCAGATTTAGGTTCGATTTCTGATCTGGGACAAATAATGGTAACATAGTGGATGTGGAGCAGTATCATTTTATGTTAATTGTATTCTGTTCCCTACAAGTGATGAGTTGTTTGCCTGAAGACAAGGAAGACCTGGTCCTGCCTGGTGAGTCCTGTGTCTCAACCGGGCAGGAGGAACCAACGGTAAACAGCTACACAGCCTGAGTAAATAAATGTGTGAAGAAGAGGGTTAAGCAGGTTTAGCCAGTCCCACTTGGGATAGGTGCACGACTCTTTTCTTTTCTCTAAAAATTATTGGAATCGCAGAGCTGGACTGAAAGGAAACTGAGGCTTCAAGAGGGGAGGAGGGCTGAGACCAAGAGCTGGGAGAGCCTGGGACAGACTTTCCTTCTTGCTTTCCCTCCCTTCCTCTCTCTCTCTCTCTCTCTCTCTGTCTCTCTCTCTCTCTGACATGGGCATGATCTTCACTAGCTGCTTGTTAACTTTAAGGAAAAACGTAATGACCTAATTCCAGGAGTTTTCCTCCTTTTCTCCTCCGCTCCCTGTCCAATCGTGGCATGCAGGCTGAGAAGTTTAATTGCGTCTGCAGGGAGGCATGTTTTCTCATGGGGATTAGAGCAGGCTAAATTGGGCTTTAACGCTTAGCGGGATAACAGAGCTTCCTGAGGAATGTGAACCTAATTAGGGATTCCAGGGTCAAGCTGGACAAAGGGAACACAGAAGCAAAGTTAGGACGAGCTCTTGAAGGAAGCAAAGTAAGTTAATAAAGTCTCAAATGTCCTCATTTTGTGCCACTATCCTTTGTATAGCTCCATTATTGTTTGCAGGCTTGTGTTGAAAGTCTGACCCCGAGTCTCTCTTCAACCCTCCACCTCTCTCTCCCCCGAGGGACATTTCAGGAGCAGCCGTGACTGAAGAGCAGTGCCACCTTTGCCATGTCCTTACCCCCCAGGCCCCGCCTGGAGGACCCAGCCCCTCCCGGTGTCGACCTTCACTGGTCCCGTCTGACCTTTGACTATTAGTGTTGGGGGCTGAGTTGTTTCCTCCACCCCCAAATTTGTATGTCAAAGTCCTAATCCCCAGGACCTCAGAATGCGACTGTATTTTGAGACGGGGTCTTTAAAGAGGTAATTAAGTTAAAAGAGGGTTATTACTGGCCCCTAATGCAGTATGACTGGTCTCCTTCTAAAAACGGAGACGGGGGCACAGGCACACACAGAGGGATGGCATGTGAGGACGCAGGGAGAGGTGGCTGTCTGTAAGCCTAGGAGAGAGGCTTCAGGAGAAACCAGCCCTGATGACGCCTTGGTCTCAGACTACAGCCCCCAGAGCTGTTGGGCATAGCTGTCTGCTGTGTAAGCCGCCCACTCTGCCGTATTTTGTCTGGTGGCCGAGCTGCCCAGGACTGTTGGTGCTTGACCAGGTGGGCACCACTGTCCGAGTGTCAGCACTGGGGACGAGGGAACTTCCCTTTTCTCATTATTCTACCCCCCATATATGACAAATGATAATAATGGTAATCAAAACAAATGAACAGTTTCTCTTTTCTCAATCTTATGCAAGGGGTGAATAAAAACATCTTGCTATTTTATTGTTAACATCCGCTGTAAGAAGTACAAGCTGTGATGTGGTAGACGTGCCCTTCAGAAAAGCCCCTGCCTTCCCTCCGATCAGACTGCTACCATGTGCAGAGACCGGAGAGCTGTCCTGCCCCTCCATTATACCGCAAGGCCCCGGTGGCCGCAAATACTTGGTGTCTGTGTTTCTTCCTGGCCTAGTACAGGGCCTGAGGGGCAGGTGCCCCCTGACTGCTTTTATGATTTGGGGAAGAAAGTGCTGCAGTCTTGGCTGCATTGTGACACTTCTTCATAAATAATTGCTTTCGTAGAGATCAAAAAGTAAACTTCACTTCCAATTTTGTGCAACTTATCTTAGAATTCGAATGATTACAGTAATTTTGTGTAACCGCAGAACTTGGGCATAAAGCGATACCTCTTTACTTGGCTCAACTCAGCAACTTGCTCTCTCACCTGTCTGCAAGGCTGGGGTGGGTCAGTGGCCCATTTGTGCTCGTTTTATGCCTGAATGGCAGCCCGTGGATCTGTGTTTGCTCTGTGTGTGCACTTACTGGATGCATTTTCATTACTGTGGGTTGACACTGTGGAGCTGACCCACTCCTTCTGAGTCCTGGCTTGAGCAGGATTGGCCTGTGCTTACTCCATGCCACTGTGGGGAGAGGTCACTTACGGGCAGAATTACCTGGTGTAAGCAGGAAACAGCGGCAGGAGCAGAAGCGGAGTGTCCCACTGTAGCAGCTGCACATGTGAAAATGTCAAGCGTACTCTTTCCACTTCTCACTCCAGATTTCTGACAGGTTCTAGGAAGCTCATTCATGGGACCCAACACAATTGGAAGTTTTGATGATTCAGAAAAGATTGAGCTCAAATTTAGCTTTTTATTCTTTATATACAGTGATAGGTAATGCATCGGTTATACCCAGGCATTTTTAGAGAAACCGGTGGAAAAAATGTCACTTTCCATGTGGCTTTGTCCAAAGTAAAATTTAGTAAGAAACAACAACAAAAGCTGAGTTCATAGTTTTATTATATCAATCAAAGGGAAAATAGTGTCTGTGAAGCATGTGGAGAATTGAATTGTTTTCTCTCTCCCAGGACTTTGAGCTCCCAGAAGAAAGCAGAAAGGGACTGGATCAGGTTTTGGGAGTTGGTCTCACTCCACTGAGGAAGATCTGCACCTGAGGCCCTGGGTCTCCCCATCAGCCCCGGTGGTGGCGGTGACGGGCCAGAGCTGCAGGTGAACACACTTCTTAGGCAGACCGTGCTTGCCGGCTGAAGCCCTGCAGTTCGCCTGGGGAAGTGTAACTGCAGGGCTGGGCTTTTGTTCTTGAGCACACTCACTCACAGAGGGACACACACGGACACATTCCCATGCACAGATGTGCACTGTCTCACATAGGCACACACACAGAGACACACACATGCACACAAATATACGCAGATATGTACACAGAAATACACAAACTTAACGACTTCAAACATGCACGCTCACCCATTCTCACAAGGTGCTCACACACGGCCCCTCACCCACTCATGCTCACGCAGACTCACAGCACTCTCAGATTTGTAGTCGCACACACTGCCGCACGAAAGAACACATTTTCATACATTCGCACTCGTGCATATGCACTGACGTGGACACACTCGCCCCCACGCACACTCACAGTCCCAAGGACGCAGGCGTGACATGCTGGAAAGCCCCCGGCCCTCTCTGCCCGCCATGTGGACCTACTGGCCTGGGGCCAAGGTCGCTGATACCAGCGCAGCCAGGCGCCCATGCAGCCAGGTGCGGGGCAGGCGCAGCCTTGTTTGTTTGTGGTTGTCCTTGGTGACGGGAGATTAGGCCTAGATAGAGCCGAGAGAAGGCCATAAAGTGGCACTGGCGCAGGCCTCTCGGGGGGCCTTCGCTGCCGTCACCAGAGGGATGGGTCCGGGGGTGCCGCAGCCCACCCTTGTCCTGTGGCCCACTGCCTCTCGCCAGTTTTCTGCAGCCACTAGTGGGAACTGCTTGGCTCCCAGTGCCGTCTGCTATTGTCACCTCTTGTCACCTTGACTCCTGACAGCAGCACCCTGTGGTGAGAGAGGGGTGCAGCTCCTACCAGGAGAGGAGCGTGGAGCTTGGCCCTGCTGGCATCTTCTCTCTGTGAGAACCCGTGAGGTGGCCACGCGCTCTAAGACTCAGCTCCTCATGCATAGTGCAAGGCACTGTTGGCTTTCTGGGTCATCATGGGGGCTCCAGAGGAAGAGCTGCAGGCAGGGCACTGGGCTCTGTTGCGTGTTCGCCCCGCCAATCTGAGCCCGCATGCCAGCTGGGCTGGGCCTCCCCACGGGCGCCTTGATGTGGGGAGCACTGCCCCGTTCTCGTCTCATCCTCCCGCTCCCCCAAGGCTCCCTCAGCACCACTCTCCAGGGCAGGCCAAAGGCTCGTCTGGGGACGCCTGCCCAAACACCCAGCCACGCCACGCTTGCCTCCCGGCCACGCTACCCGTGCACCGACAGGGCCAGCACAGCCCGGGGGCTCCCAGGCAGGGTGTCTGCAACACGGTCACAGGAGCGCCAGGACCGTCCCCCGCCCTGTCCGCTCCATCTTCAGCTCCCTCAGTCAGTCAGGACTGGCATCTCAAGAACTAAATGAACTGTCAGCTCCTTCATGCCCACTAAGGCCAAGCCAACCTAGAGATCCTGGCCATGGCGTTTCCCTCTGTCCAATGGAAAGAGCAAGGAAGCCGACGGTGCTGGAAGCATTTGCTCAGACCTGGAGTGGGAGGCATGGAGAGCAGGCTGGCGAGCCCTCGCTGGGTTTCCTGGCTCTCCACGTGGGGCAGGGGGAGGTCTGTAGGTCAGAGGTGCAGGCGCCGTGGCCACAGTGAGTCCCAGAGCTAAGTGCGCTCCCGTGGCATGCAGCCCTGCCCAGCGAAGCCACGTGCCTCTGCCGCTCTGCTCAGGCTGAAGAGCAGGAGGAGACGCTTGAATGTCCAGCATATGCATCTCAGCCCTCACATGTTCCTTGGTAGTATCAAGGCTAAGGACACATGAGCACCGGGACCAGCAGCCTGCCCCACGGTCTAACTGGTCAACTGCTGCTTGCTGCAAAGGAGGGAAAGTGCGATGGAAACGCAGTCTCTTTTCAGGAGGTTCCTGTCCTAGAAGCCACATTGAGGGAGCAAGTGCCCGATGTGCTCACTTGGTCGGTTTTTACTAAATTAGATGTTTGCAGTTCTTTGTAGAAATAGGTTTCTCTTTATCGACAGCTGGCTCTGCCTCCAGAGCGTACCCTTTTCTCTGGGGTGGCACTCCCTGTGCGTTTTCATGTGCAAGTTCACTCTCGCCTAAGGTTAGTGTCTCACACATTTACTGTCTGCATTTTATAATAGCCCACGTGAAAACAGACAGCAGGGACTGTGGCCCCTGTTGTAGTTGGTAGGATGTGGCCTGGGGGTGCAGGGCGTGGTTTTCTGCCATTTGCTTTGCTGAACTAGGGCTGCTCACCCTACCTGTGCCTCTGGCATACTTTCTTATAAACCGCTCGATTTGTGCAGGTCGTGTTATGGGAACCATAAAACTCCGTGGGGGTGTGGAGTCCTGGCAGGAGAGGTGCTCAGTAAAAATGTGTTGAACAAGTGATGGATTAGACAAGGTCGGGTGAGCCAATTGCAAGGACGTCAGCCGTGGATGGACCGAGGGGCAGCCTGGCTCACAGAGCTCACCTCCTTTTCTGGAGGGTGCCGTTGGGCCAGGCCAGGTGGGCAGTGTTATTGCAGCCCATCTGGCCGCAGGGGGACATGGGACACACGGAACGTACCTGGCTTCTGGACCAAATCCCCAAGTGGCTGCCATTTTTAAAACTCAAGTTTCTGCTACTGCATGGGGCTTTTCTTTTCATCCCTCAACAAGCACGTGCTTCCAGACAATGAACTTTTTTTTTTAAATAGGCTTTATTTTTTAGAACAGTTTTAGATTTATAGAGAAATTGAACACAGCCCCTGCCCCTCATATATAAACATCTTGTATTCCTGCGGTACATTGGTTACACTTGATGAGCCAATATTGATACAGTATTGATAACCAAAGCTCCTAGTTTACATTTGGGTGCACTCTGGGTGTTGTACATTCTATCAGTTTGGACAAATGCATAATGACAAGTGTCCACCATTATAGTACCATGCAGAATGCTTTCACTGCCCTCGAAATCCTCTGTGCCCCACCTGTTCACCCCTCCCTCAACCCCTGGCCATCACTGACCTTTTTCCTGTCCTGCAGTTTTGCTTTTTCCAGAATGCCATAAAGTTGGAATCATACAGTATGTAGCCTTTTCCTATTGGCTTCTTCTACTTAGTAATATGCGTTTATTAATACCTTTCCTCCAAGTCTTTTCATAGCTTGATAGCTCATTTCTTTTTATCACCGGATAATTTTCCATCACATGTGATACAGATAATGACTTTGTAAAGCAGTGCTCTGTTTCTTTGCACATTTCTTGCCTGCATGTCACACATGTGGTGAGGCACCACGATGCATGTGTGTGTTCAGTGGGTAACCTGCTTTGGGTGAAATAAATCATGGTGCTTTACTAACCATAGGGTCTCCATGTGTGGCTGCCACCACTATCCCATGAGGTTCTGTCTCTAACTGCCTCTATTTCCAAAGCCACTTGTTTGCTTTTTGCTTTGTATTTATTTGTTTACATATTCCCTCATTCGTGCCTCCAACTTTAATGTCTCCAGGTGGAGCTAAGGACACACACATGAAAAGCTGTGTTCCTGCTGGCCAGCTGCTGTATGTGTGCAGAGGGGTGGCCAGTGGGAGGGGGCCGGGTGCCATGAGGCAGGACCCCTGCTCCAGGCTCGAATATGAGTCAGAATCCTGGTGGAGTAATGATATGTCCCAGACAAATGAATGACCATGCGTCACATTTTCTTTGAGGAACTTACTGGGTAAGATAAGCAAGAGGGCTATAAATAGCTGCCCGGCAAGAACCAAGGTCACTCCACCGCCCACTCCAAACCACAGGGCCAATTAGTCAGATCCCTGGGATTTCTCCTTCCCTTGCATGTTTTCAGAAAACTCTTAAGAGAATGGAGCTGTTAGAGGTCGGGAGCAGGGAGAGCCAGGAGGAGGCTAGAGGGTGAGGCCGCTCGGGGGAGCTGGATGCCGTGTGCAGGTGCCAGGGTCCTGGGGGGTCCTCAGCAGCATGCAGCGTCTGCTCCCCCAGCCCCTCTACTCAGGGAGGCTTCGTGTTGCTGTGAGCGGATGCCCTGCCCTGTGCCAGGTACTCTTCTGAGCTCACACACTGTCTCTGAATCCTCACAGCTACCCTGTGAGGAAGGCACTGTTGTTACGTACAGTTTTCTGATGGGGAAACTGAGGCCCCGAGAGATTAAAGCCAAGGTCCTACAGCCAGCAAGTGGTGGCTCAGAGATCCTACTGAAAGCGGGGTCTTCACCTCCGTAGGGTCAGTGGCCCCGCACCTGCACTGCCTCTCCCGACTTGGCTTTGGCTGTCTGTCATCGCTCTGTCTTGTCTGTCTGTCTGGGCGAGCTCTCCTTTCTTCAGAGGGCTGTGGTGGAGTCGAAGGAAACTCCTTTGCGCTGCTCCTGTGCTGTGCGGATAAACACGCTGACATTGCCACATGCAGACTCTGGTTTCAGTTCCACTTGTAGAAATAGTTCTAGAAAAGTCTGCCCATTTTGTAGAGAATGTAAGCCCCTGGGGCAGCGTGAAGGCGCCAGGCAGAGCCCTTCGCCTCCGCCTCTGGGCTGCGCGCCCACGCTCCCCAGTGAGTCGGGGCCTGGCTGGCTCAGAAGTTTCTATCTTGAGAGTCCACCAGTTCTTTGAAAGTGGAGGCAGAATTCTTTATCTGTGAGTGATATGCATTTTTCTTGAAGAGGGGGGATTCTATGGTTTCATGAAATTCTCGAAAAGGACTGGGACTTTCCAAAAGTGAACAAAAAGCTGGACTCTGCTAACTCTGGGTCTTGTCAGCTTTGTGACTCTGAATGAGGTTAGAGGCAGTTTCGGCCTTTGGGAGTCTGGCTTGATTATTATGCCAGGTTTTTTCTGGGGAATCCATTGGCTTATCTGTTTGTTCTCCCTTCAAGGTGGTGATTCCCTGCTGTGTGCACGTCCAGCTGGAACAGGTGAGTCTTCTGCGTTGCTTTGCGCCATTGTGCCATCCTGCGTGACTAGGTCTCTTCCTGCAAGCTGTGCCCCCTCCCTCACACCCTGCCTTTGACCTGGAGCTTTCCCAGAGCTGCCCATGGGGACCTTTGACCACCCCACACTAGCCACTTGCATAGTTTTCCTTTTCTGTGTTACTAGAAAGGTTTCTTTTTTTATTTCAATAGATTTAGGGGGTAAAGTGGAGTCCTGTTACATGGATATGTTGTAAAATGATGAAGTCTGGGCTTTAGGTGTACCTATCCCCTGAATGGTGTACCTTGTACCCAGTAGGTAATATTTTTATCCTTCGCCTCCCTCCCACCCTCCGCTGAGTCTCCAGTGTCCATGGTGCCACTCTGCGTGACCACACACAGCCTAGCTCAGCTCCACTCATGTGAGAACAGGTGCTATTTGGTGTTCTGTTCCTGAATTACTTAGGATAATGCCCTCTGGTCCCATCCAAGTTGCTGCAAAAGACAATATTATTTCATTCCTTTTTATGGCTGAGTAGTATTTCATGGTATATATAATACTATGTTTCTTTATCCAGTCCTCGGCTCATGGGCATTTAGGTTGACTGTGTATCTATGCGATTGTGAATTGTGCTGTAATAAACATGAGTGCAGGTGTCTTTTTGATATAATGGTTTCTTTTCCTTTGAGAAGATACCCAGTAGTGGAATTGATGGATGGAACGGTAGGTCTGCTTTTAGTTCTCCGAGGAATCTCCACGCTGCTTTCCATAGAAGTTGGGCTAATTTACATTCCCACCAACAGTGGTAAGCATTCCACTTCACTGCATCTGCGCCAACATCTATTGTTTTGTAACATTTTAATAATGTCTTTTCTGATTGGAGTAAAACGTCTTCATTTTCTTGAGAGGAGAGACTCTAGCCTCCTTTGCAAGAACCACCTTTTAGGTCAGTAGTATTATAGTTACCTTCAGGGGTTCATCTTTCTCAGCCTGAGTTTTCTTGGCTATAAAGTGAAGACACCACAAGTCCATCGTCTTAATGATAAAAACATGGACACTGATGGTGCCTGTGTCACAGGGTGGCCGAGGACAACAGGGTGCAATGGTTTGTGGACATCCGGCTCTGACAAATGCTATGTTTTCATCGGATGGAAGGTAAAGATATGATAGCATTTTCTCTTTGGCTTGTTATTAGGTAAATTTAAATTGCTGTCTGCTTTTCAAATGAAGCTTCTTCAGATGCTGTGGTGCCTCCTGCTGTTTTCTTTGCCCCACCTTTGGAGATGAGGGGTAGTTAAGCCTTGTTTCTGGTGACTTATTAGCAGCTCACAGGATGCCTGTGGGGCTCAGTGTATCACCCAGTCCAGGACAGGAGGATACAGAACCCTCTTCTCTCGTTGCAAATTGGAAGTGACTCCCAGCAAGGCAAATGTGAAACAGTCTCCTGCTGCTGGGGCAGTGCGTGCAGGTCCCAGGCTCGCCTGTGAGGGAAGGAAACAGGTGCGCCTGCACCTGTCAGGCGTGTTCCCCATACTTCCCAAACTGGATGGGGCTCCATGCCCTTGGCCCTCCCTGGTTTTGCCGTACACAGAATCCAGAGAGTTCTGCAGGGGATTTTGCCTGTCTTTCTGCCTTCATGTCTCTGTGGGCTGAGAGCACAGTGGCCTCCAGACGCAGGCTGGTTCTGTTGTGGGGTGCGGGAGAACATGCTCTTAGGGCTTTGGCTGAGGGCTGGCTGGTGCGGCAGCTTCCCTGTTCTGATGCAGCCAAGTTCAGGTCCCGACTTCACCGCGACTGACTGGGCACCGTATGAGCCCCTGCCCACCCCGCGCCTCGGTCTCCTACTTTACACGGGGTTGGGGGACAGGGCGCTCCCTAACTTAGCTGAGGATGCAATTAAAGAAAAGGGAGGTACAGGGTCAGGCATGTCACAGATGCCCTGTCCACAATCCTGGTGCTGTTATTATGCTCCTTTTAATGCCGTCACATGCTGTGGCCTCTCTGATTCTGGGTGAGCAAAATATGCATTTGAGGTCATAGGAAGGTTAAAAAAAGACACACTCAAAACCTGAAATATCTACAAACTGTGAAAAACATGTTGTGGCATCAAGAGCTGAGACCATCAGGGCCTGATTTCCTTGGGCATGTCACAGGCCCTAGGGGGCTGTCAGGGCCCGGCCCAGCTGCTGGGTTGCTGTCACTGCGTCCCCTGGAGCCCAGGGTCCCGGAGCGGAGCCTCGCAGTGTCTCAGGGCACAGCCTACCCTGCAGCAGGACACTGCCTTGGCGTTTCCTTTCACAGGCATGGTCACTGAGAGCTGCCTCTCTTTCCAGACCAGCCCGGCTCCTGTGCACTGCATGTGTGTTTATTATGCATGTAATTGTTACATGTATACGAATGAAAGCATACATGTTATCTAAGTATCGATAACACACGAATACATACTTATGTGAAAAAATTGTATGTATATGAAAGTGTGTGTTATGTATGTAGTTTTTATATGTATGTGAATGTATGTGTGTTATATAATCATTTGTTTATGAATATATATGTGTGTATTATGTATATAATTGTTATGCATATGAATATGTGGAATATATGTATTATGTGTGTATTAATTACTATATGTGAATATGTATGTGTGTTATGTACTTTTTCTATGTATATGAATGTATATATGTGTGTGGATTATGTATGTAACTGTATATATGAATGCTGAGCATGTGTATTATGTAATTGTGATATGTGTATGAATGTATAGGTGTGTGTTCAATATGTATATGATTTTTATGTGAATATGCATGTGTATGTATATGTACCTTTCCCTGAGATGACCTTGTACAAGTCCACTCTGTACTAAGCTCTCTGTGACCTTTTGTGAATTGCTTTGACCAGAGGGCCCCCAGGGTGGTCCCTGCACAGTGCCGCAACGTTGCCTGGGTGCCTGTTAGAAATGCACATTCCCAGGCCCTCGCACAGACCTGCTGAATCAGGAACTGTGGGGCTGGGGCCCAGCAATCTGCACTGTGGCAGGCCCTCTGCAGAGAATGATGCAGCTAAACTGTGAGACTCATGGCTGGGAGCTCGAACGGTGCAGGGTCCCAGGCTGTGCCTGCCTTCCTCAGCTGCCCTCCTCTGTGGCGACCTGGGGTCCCAGAGAGGGCCTTTGTCATTGAGACACCCAGCTCCCTCACATCTCTGTCTTGCTTATAGCTTCCTCCCCAAAACAGGGCAGTGCTGTCCTCCTCCAGACTGGAGAGCTGGACGTGGCAGCCAGCCCAGCCCGTGCCCCTCCTGCCTGCCTGCGCTGGGCGGCCTAGTTTATTGAACCCTCCTCTGCCCAGTGGAGCTGAGATGGGAGGGTTTCTTGCACAGGGCGGAATAGCATGGAATCCTTTTTATTGTCTCCTGGCCCTGCATGGACTGAGAACCTTCCAGCACTTTGGATACCGTGGAGGTGCCTTCAGGTAATACTGACATCTCGAATGTCACCTTGGGAATCACTGGGCCCTGTGGTCCTGGCCAGGCCACCTGAGAGCCATTTTTAATTTTCTCCTTGTTACTGTTCGTTGAGTCCCTACTGTGCGCCAGATGCTCTGCCCGTGAATTCACCACAGGGGCTCAGGACAAGGAAGAAACTTCCCAGGTCACCCAGACACTGGGGGGCCGTCGCCAGCCCAGCCTTGGCTTCCTTTGTGTGGCCGTACACTTTCTATACTCTCAGAGACCAGACACGTTTGTTGGTGTTGCTTCTAATGTTTTCATGGGCCACATTTTAAAACCAAGAATAAGTGGTGTATGAAAAAAAATCTCACTCTATTAGTAGAACTTGGGAGGAAATTAGCCCATGTTTCAGGGTGGGCTTCTTGTTTCTGGGCCTCTGGGCCTCGTCAGTTCTCAGAACGTCTCTTGATCTGGACATCATGGGTACGAGCCGCTGAGAACCTCCCCACCGGTTGTGTGCTCGTGAGAGAGCTGCAAGTGGAGGTTCTGACTTCAGGCCTCATCCCTCTGGGCCTTGGCACACCACACCTGGTCTCAGCACTGCCTGAGCCGTCACAGGCAGGGTCCCTACAGGGTCCCTCCGGTTCCTTTTCCCTCCCATGCCAACCTTCTGTGTTATTGGAGATCACAGTGACTTTGTTATAATTGGACTCTGATTCCTCACCCTTCCAGCTTTGGGAGCAGGTGGGCTGCTTCCTTTGGACATTCCACCTGAGGCTGGGGTGGTGGTCCACTCCGAGGCAGCCCTGCTGTTCTCTGGGGTGTCAATGCCCCCACATGCACCTCTGTGACCTGCCCTCAGCCGGGCTGCTTTTCTACTCTGTCCTGTGCGGTGGTCTCTCCTCCACCTGGCGTTCACCTGGCCCCTATACTGCCTGCCTCTGCTCTTTGAGCCCTTTGGAGAGGTTCTAGTATAGCTTCGTCCCAGCATGTTTTAATGCTGTGAGCTGCCAGGTCTGCCAAAATTCCTGGGGTACCACTGGCCAGGGAATGGTTGTTTTGAAATTCTCAGGGGTAATTCACTGGCAGAGAGAAGGCATGGTGGGTGCAGCTGGCCGCACTTGCTAACAGCTGACGATGGACTGTAGGGACATCTGTCACCATTAAGGTGGCATTACACTTTGTGAGGCTTGTTTGTCTTCAGGGACAGGGTGCCTTTGTGACTGCCTGGTGTGGTTAAGATACGACGACAGAAGAAACATTTTCCATGGTGCTCGTGCCGCTTACCTGTGACGCCCATTTTTCTGTTACTTTTCTAGTAGCAGAATCTTCTGCAACAGCTTACAAAGTGGGATGTGAGGTTAGAGTAATTCATGGCCTGAAAAGGGCACAGTGGGGTTGAGAAAGGAGCTGGGAGGCAAACCTCTTTTGTAAATGTTAACTTAGCCATTGACACATGCACGCAGGGTCTGAGTTTCCCGGGAGCTGATGTAAAGAGGAGACCACAATTATTGGCATGTGCCTTGTCTGAAAGGAGGGAAAAAACAGGGATCAGCAGAGAAGATATGTTACATGGAAATTATGGAGGGTGTGGACTAAGGCATCATGGGCATGTCCTGAACCATAGCTGTTCACAGGAGGAGTGGGGTTATTCTACAGGGAGGTCAGAGAGGAGCTGTTGCGGTGTAGCCTCATTAGGGCCTGTGGCTTTACGTGACCAGGGCCCTGGATGCAGCTTTTAGAACTATAAAGGGACGACTGGAGCCTTTATCTGCTAACATCCCCTGTGCCAGTTCTGTGGGGCGTGTCTGCTGGGCCAGAACGAGGATGCGCCATGTTGTTCTAGGTGACTGCTATCCTTAGTGATGGGAAGTGGCTGGGCTCCTCAAGACGGAGTCTTGGCCTGGGATCCAACTGTTCTGTGATCTCCATGTATATGTACACGTGTGTGCTCACGTGTAATAGCAGTTATGGTCACAGACTAGAGTCAGGTTGGGTCCATCCAGGCTACCACACTAGAGAGCGTGGGGCCTTGCACTGAGTCCTGTCACTTTTTTGGGCTCTACCTTCCTCTTCTGTAAAATGGGAACAATACCACCTTCCTCTTAGGGCCACTGCAAGGAGCGAATGAAATGATGTACCTAAATTCTTAGCGCTGGCCCTGGCACGCAGAACTTACACAGTGAGCGGGGAAGCCTGAGTCTCTGTTCTATGAGTTTGAGATCGCAATAAAGTTCTTTTAGTGCCCACAGGCTTTGCTGCTTGTTGTTTGTTTTTGATCTTGTTCTCCTGCCATCTAAGGAGAGAGAACCAGTTCGATGCGTTCAGAGCACGTCTCCTGCTACCTAAGGGTGACAGCATGGGTGACGGATGTAGTACATTGACTCATGTGATCTGCGTTTGGACAGTTAGAAGGGACCATTCAGAGCAGGGGCATATGTGAGTCTGTCCTTGGTAGTTTCTGGTTTGCAGGATGTTTTCATGACGCAGTGGCCTAACTGGTCTAAGTGGCCTGATGTCTTTTTATTGAAGTTCAAAGGCAGAGTGTCAATGGTCTTTTTCTTTCCGTCCTATCTCTGCCTTCATACCCTGTCCAAGGACTGGATCGCAGCAGTGCACCGGATGACTCCCGATGGCCTTAGGTGCAGGCAGGGCCTTCACTGGGACACTGTGAGTCCCATGTGTGGCCCATTCCCCAGCCAGCCTCCTGGCCAGCCCCGTGGAAGTGCTGCGTGTTTACAGAGGGACCGCTGTCCTTGAGTGAGCCCCATGTCCCCGCCTTCCAGAGGCCACCTCCCTTGGTGTGGGTGGTGTTCGAGACAGTGATTCAGCTCGGGCAGGTGCGGAGCCCTCGAGCTGCCGTACTCACACATGGGTTGTTTTTGCTTGGCCGTTCTGATTCCTGATGTTAGAGGAGCGGTTGTGTAAGAATAGTTTCTGAGTCATAATGGCTTTATTTCCCTTTGTTTATTGAAGTTAAGGCAGTAGGCTGTTTCTGTCAAAGGTGACATTAGGAGACACAGTACACTGTGAGGCTGGAGCTTTCAAACTGGGTTTTGCTAACTACACCCATAAATTGCTGTGCACACATGGGCTGCGTGTGTACATTGTGTGTCATGGTGTGTGTTGCACGAGCATTTGTGTCGTATGTGTTTTGTATGTGTGCATGGTATGTTTGTGTTGTATGTGCATGTGTGTTGTGGCATCTCTGTTGTGTATGTGTGCATGGTGTATATGCATGTGTGTTGTGTGTCATGGTGTATGTGTGTGTTATGTTGTATGTATGTGTATTGTGTCGTGTGAATGATGATGTGTGTTGTGTGTGCATGTGTGTTGTGTGTGCTTTGTGTGTTTGTGTGGTGTGCTTAAGTGTGTTGTATGTGCATATGTATTGTGTGTATTGTGTCTGTTGTGTGAATGATGGCGTGTGTTGTGTGTGCATGTGTTTCATGTGTGCTTTGTGTGTTTGTGTGGTGTGCTTAAGTGTGTTGTATGTGCATATGTATTGTGGCATGTTATGTGTTGTATGTGTGTGTATGGTGTGCACGCACACATATGTTTGTCGTGGTGTATGTGTGTTGTGTTGTATTTCTGCTGTATGTGTATATACTGTGTTGTGTGTGCATGGTGTGTTTGAGTGTGTTGTATGTGCATGTGTGTTGTGTGCTGTGTGTGTATGGTGTGTGTATGGGTTATGTGTGTTTTGTGTGTGCCTGCACACATGTCAGGGCCTTGTTCAATATGGTTTGCTTAAACTCACAAAGCCACTCAGGGGAAGCAACCTGAGCAACAAGACCAGCACAGGGACAGGCTGTGCCTCTTCGGGAAGCCTGCACAGGATCACGTGCTGTCATCCATGCGTCTCCCACCAGCGGCCATGACAGAGTCTCTCAAAGGTACTGAATTACTTCAGAGAGAAATCTCCTGAGCTGAATCATGCTCACCAAGTGGATGATTGGGAGCTTCAGATGAATGAAAAGAAATCACTTTAATGGTCTCCCTTTTATTTCAGTGCAAATTTAACAGCAGCAAAACACCCAAACTTCCCATCTGCCAAATGCTGGGTTGGGGGCGTTGTGAAAAGGTACTGAGCATCCGGCGACCTTGAGCTCAAGGGCTATGTTGGTCTCTTCCGATGGCCCCAACCCACAGTGGCCTGTTCGAGTGAATGTTGCCCCAGAAGACTTCACAGAAGTCTCTTGGTGTGAATTTCTTGTCCTTGTGGTGCATAAATCCTGTATTTGTAATTTTCCGCTCACAGATGGTTTAACTGCAGAAACACACAGACATGGATCTGCATGTCGCGGCAGAGTCTTAACTGAGTATCGCCTCTGTGTGTGCACTTGTGCATGCGCCTGGTGTCTGGACCCACCACCGCCCCTGCCGGATTCTGTGTGTCTTATCAGGAGTCTTCATACGAACGCATTTGACCAGAGTCACAGTGAATTGAGTTGTATCAGGTCACTTAATCTGTCCGATCTCCAGGAAGCAGAGAGAAAAGTCTCAAGAATCCCATTGGTCAGAGTCCAGGTATTCCATTTGGTCAAGAGAGCCAAACGCAACATCTATGGCTTTGGCAAAAGCTGAGTAAGAGACAGTAACAGACATGTAAGCTGATGCTGCATTCCCCCAGACTTCACCTTGCCACTCTGTTATCCCAGAGTGCTGTTTCGGTAACCTGCACCAGCACTGGGGCGTTGGAGGGCACTATGGAGGGTCCTCTTGGAAGGGGACAGGTGCGGAGGATGGACCTGTGGACACTGAGCAGCTCGGGGGGATGAGGGCTGTGTGGGCAGGTGCAGTCAGATCAGAGGGTCGGAATGCGTGTGAGGTTGCGCAGCTAGAAAGCGGGGAAAGGGTGAGGCCAGCAGGGTCAGGTGTCTCCACTTCAGGGGTGGCCTTTCTCCCCCAGCAGTGCCTCTGGAGGGCATGTCCTGGCTTGGGGATGAGCCTCAGCCTGTTTTGCCAGCTGCTGTGCCCTAGGCAGCCATAGGTCCTCGTCTTGGTCCTGTGTCCTGGCTCTCAGCTCCAGCTGAGGGTGTGGGTGCTGGCGCCGGCTGGTTCTCTGTCTCCTTGGAGCAGGTGCAGACAGGCCCGAGTGTCCAGGATTTACTCTGTGGGAGCCAGCAGGACAGGGTGAAGATGGGCTGGGGTGTGGGCTGGGACTCCCTGGTGCCACAGTTCATCTGCACCCCATGGTCCAGATGCCACTAGCACCCAGTGCAGCCAGAGCAGGCCATGCTGCCTGGGCCGGGTGACGCCTTTATCAGTTCACTGCATTTCTCCATTCCTCATTTCCTGTGTCCTCGCAGTTCCCAGTGTCCTTGTGAAGGCCGGGGATAGAGAGCTGGTGGGGCAGAGGTTCAGAGCCACAGTCCGAGACTGCTCTCAGGTTTGCCTTTTCTTAACTCTGCATTTCACCCCTCTGAAGGTTTTTCTGCTTTATTTCCTTGCACACATGACTTTCTCTTGATGGGAGCAGCGCAGGTATCAGGGAAGAAGGGCAAGCCGTGGGCACCTTTCACAGTTGAACTCACGCCTGCCTGTTGACGTAAGGAAACAGTGTGCAGGAAGAGAACGTTAGACTCAGAAACAAATAGCTGGTGCATCTCTGCTTCTCGGGGACCGCACAGAATGATCTGTAGGGTAGGTGAAGTGAGTAGAGTTGTGCTCCCCCAAAATTCACATCCACTTGAAACCTCTGCATAAATATGACCTTATTTGGAATAATGATGGAGATGAGGTCATACTGAATAGGGTGAGCCTAAATTCAGTGACTGGTGAACTTAAAGAGGAGAGGACACAGAGACACGTGGGGAAAGCGCCACGGGACGACCGAGGCAGAGCTGGGAGCGCTGTGTCCACAAGATAAGGGACCCCAAGCATCCTGGCAGCCGAGAGAAGGGGGAAGAGGCAAGGAAGGATCCTCCCCTAGAGCTGTCAGAGGGGCGTGGCCCTGCTGACACCTGGATGTCAGACTTGTAGCCCTCAGAGCTGGGAAAGAATAAGCGGCTGGTTTCAAGCCACCCAGTTTGTTGTGATGTGCTACAGCAGCCCCGGGAAATTAACACGGCGGGCACCTCCCTTCTCCTCTTTCCTATCGTCAGTGTTCCCCAGGCATTTCTGGAACTTCTCTTTGGCCCAGGGAATAACGAGGAAGCTGCTCCAGCCTCGTCTGGGCAGTGGGACAGGCCCTCCGAGAAGACAGTACGTAGTGGAGGCGGCTCCCTGCGAGGCTGGCTGTGGCCCCTTCTGTAAACTGTCCCAGACTGCTCAGATGGAACAGATTTTGAGAATGTGCAGAGTAACAGCATGAGCTGTTTGTGGAAATTGTTTAAAAGAGGAACCTCTGGTTATGAGCTGTCATTGGATTGGGCAGGATTATGATGTCTCCATCACCCCAGGGCTTTCCCAACAAAGGCCTGCAGAGCCTTCCTGGCCTTGGGGTGCCCTGGACCAGCCTGCAGTGGCTTGGCGCTATGTCAGCATGAGCCCCAAGCTGGAAGGGAAGCTCCCCATTCCTTCCTGAAGGACTCCATGGTGAGCAGGACCCAGGGTGGCCACAGCTCAGAGCCCAGACCGGTTCTGGTTCTCAGAGATACTTACATGAAAGGGGCCCTGACCTTTGCCCCCAGCCTCTCTATCCAAATGCTCCTCAAAGCATCTGCAGAACTGCCCCGTGACCCTGCGGGCACAGGCTCCCAGGGATGTCTGTGGCTCCCTCACCCCCACTAACCACAAGCTAAACTTTGATCCGTACTTTTCTTTGATTTCACCGTCCCCTCTCGCACCTAAAATAACATCTCGGCCTTAGGCTATTTCCAACTTTGGAGGGTGGAAATTGCCTGGATTTCTGGGAAAGGTGCCCCAGTGCAAGGCTTCCCGGCAGCATTTGCATTTCCTTCTGGAGAACTCCTCCCCCACAGCCAGGAGCCTTCAGGTCTCAGTTCACTGACCCACTGAGAAAGAGGGAAAACCCTCAACGAATTAAAAAACACCCAACAATGCTGAGCCTCCACAAACAGGCCACTACCTTTGTATCCAGCTATGAAAGCCCATGGGTTGGAGACTGTTCTGAAGCTTTTGTCCCCACCTCTGCAGGTGGAGGGGATTGTGAAACGTCAACAGCAGGGAACATATTGACATGGGGTGTCAGCTTACACCCTCCGGTGAACACAAAGCCTTGGCTAATGATTAAAGCGGCCCTGGAGGCCTGGGCTGCAGGCTGGTCACACCAGCAAGGATTTGTCTGCATCTGTGCCACCAGGTGTGTGGTACACGGCACTGAATCCCCACCCGCCCTGCCCATTAACTGCTTCTGCGGGTTTGGGGTTGCTGCTCTCTGGGCCAGAGAGGTAGGGCCCAGTCGGGGCCGGCAGCTTGAAAGGCACCTTCAGCTTAAATATCGACATGCTGTCCCCAGTGCACGACAGGCAGGTCCCCCCCAGGGACCTGCCCCAAAGCAATGTTGTGAATGAATGAATGCCACCAAGTCTGATAGCTGGAAGTCCACAATGGATAAGAAAAATCCGATTGAGTGGGTTCTATCTTCCCCTTCCTTTTCTTTCTTTTCTTTCTTAATGGCACAGATTCTATAGCAATGACATATTTTAAATGTGGAGAGGCCCTTGAAGGCAGTGGCTGTGTGTGATGGGGAGAAATAGCAGCAACTGCTGAAGGGGAAAATCAAATGCTTATTTTTGGTAATGCCCTGGTTTGGAGAGAAGTTAGCGCATGAGGAGGTAGCATTGCGCATGCCAGGTGGGGATGCATTCGATTGGCACGGCATTTACATCACCGGAGTGTGTTTCACCTGCAAGAGGGGCACCCATCAAGAAACCCACACACAACGGCACCCCCATCCCCACCCCCAAATCTGCATCCACTTGGGGAGGAGGGTGAACATGGGGTGGGAGGGAGCTGGCTGTGGGTCTGAGCCAGGGCTCCAGTCTCAGGTTCCTCCCTGGGTTAATGCGGCCTTGTTCTCTAGCCTTCCGTCTTATCTTCAAATGTGAGGGTTGCTTGACTGTGACATATGTGGTCTGTGGCTCAAAAAGTCCCTGTGTAGAGAAGTAGGTACCTGCAGCAGTTTCCTTGGGTCACTAAAAGCACCTCTGAGGTTTTGGGAGTTAACTCCACTTGTGCTTGCGTGAGGCTGGGACCCGAGAGAGGGGTCTGCCTGCCAGCAGCACTGCACTTCCATTGAAGGCCAGAAGCTTCAGTGGCTCAGGGTCCTCTCAGATGCTGTCACAGTCGTCTGATTCTCCTAGTTCATTTACAACAGGCTTGTTAAAAATGTGTTTCCCTGGAGTTTTGGCAAACAATTTTTGTAAGAAAAAAAAAAAGTTTTATCCTGCCCTTGCTGCAAACCTTGCCACATTTGGAGGCTCAAGTGTACAGAAAGAATAAGGAGTCATGTTTAATTGTGTAGGTATTTTCCATTTTAGTGAAAAGTTTTCTCCATTTAGCCAACACTTCTTTTCGCGGTGAGGTGGCCATGAACACCCCGCCCTGGCCCTCTGCTGGCCCTCAGGCACGCATGTCGCAGCCAGTGGCCTGTCTTTCCAGAGTGAGCCTTCCCGAGGGCAGCCTGGGGTCATGGAGGGTCAGGGACCTCAGGGCAGGGTGGGACTGGATCCAGGTTATGACACCTGTTAGCTTTGTACTTTGGACTGAGACATAATTTTCTGTTCTGCACAACAGACTTTACAAAGTATTACTTAAAAAACAACAACAGAACTCCTTAGTTACCTTCGGTGGATGCTAGAGAACCCATTAATTCTGAAAACTGGTAAATAAAGAGCAACAATTAAACATTTAACCTTCCTTTCTTATACAAACTGTATCTCAGGGTTTCCAAACGGAGGAAGAGGGAAAGTTTTATTGAAAGAGGAATTCCGGCAAATAAATATTGAAAATGTGATAGAGTTAAACCATTGCCCCTCTCAAACTCCTGATAAGTGAATGGCTGGCTCTCGGTCCTGATCCTCAGTGACCTGCATTGTCACAAAGAAGTGGCCGCTGGACACGTGCCTCCTTGCTGGAAACACACGATGCCTCTCAGCCATGTCCTTTGCCAGAAATCAAACCAGGATGGGACCCAGCCTCAGATCTGTCTGCAACTGGCCTGACACACAGGGCAGAACCATCTGTGCAGTGATGCTGGGGTGTCCGCAAACTCTAGAGCCGGGGAGATTCTACTCGGCAAAAATGACCCCGGTCTTTTTCAAATGAATTGCAAGAAGAAGAGAAAGAATTTGCCCTGTAAAGGAACTGAAGACAAACATTAAACAAACATTATAAGACTTTATTTGGGTCCCAATTCAAACTTTAAATCAGACTGTAAAAACAAAATTTAAAAACCCAAAAAATGTATGACAGAGAAATTTGAACATGAATTGGAGATTTTGTGATGTTAAGGAATTGTTGTTCTTGATACTGGTAGTTTGTTGTATTTTTTTAAAAAAGTTCTTGTCTTTTAAAGATGCATACTGAGATATTTATGGATGAAGTGATGTGGTCTGGGGTTGACTTTAAAATGGCCCAGTGAAATGAGGGGAGGGGTGGGTGTGTGGATGCAGTTCATTTGGGGACCAGAGTTGGTAACTGGAAGCTGGGTAGGGTGGCCAGGGCTCCGATCCCGGTGTCTGCTTCATGGGGGCACACTATGCAGGATTCGAGGGTGCATTTGAGCACAGAGCATGGGCTGGCTGTGGCCGATGCCTAGCAGCCAGATGCTGTTTTATCAGTATTACACGAATTGCACACCAGCGTCCCAAACCACTGCCCTCTCCTCTCGCATAGTTATCTTCCGTGACCTAATGGCTCAGACTTGCCTGCAAGGCTCCAGCGTGGCCTTGGCCTGTTGACTTCTGCGCAGACGTTCTCTCAGCGGCACTACAATGTATCTTATTTGATGATGTGTTTCACTGAAAACCTGCTGGGTTCTCAACACTTGACACAAAGTTCACAGGCTGTTTTGGAAACTGGCAACATTTGTTTCAGAAAGCCTTTAAAAACAGTCATGCCATATAAAGGGTTGTTTCACTCCAGCCAGGTGTATTCTTATTTTTTTCCCTGGGAAAATCATGCAGCTCCCTTGCCAGAGGGATCGACCTTGATATGATTTGCTCATGGAAAGAAACAGGGCCCAGGCGCAGACTTGTAGCAAGAGCAGATTGTGACTCAATGGAATGAAAAACATATGAAAAGTGAGACAGTTAGAAAGGACTTGGACTTGTATGAGGTTCTGAGCTCCCTGTCACTGGAGCCGTTCAAGCAATAGCTGGCCGCACTGCAGTGTTTGTTCCCAGGGCGGTGGGGAGGCCAAGTTAGGATGACGGCAAGGGGTACTGTCGTGCAGCCGGCATTGTGTCGCTCAAGTGACAAGGCTATTAGCACAAACCAAGCTGACGCTCAGACATTTTAGGTCAGTGGATCTTACAGTGTGGTCCCATACCAGCAGCACTGGCATAAACCTGGGAACATGGAAATACAAACTCTCTGGCCCTACCCCAGACCTATTGAATCAGAAATGTTGGGGTGGGGCCCCAAATCTCTCTTCCACCAAGCCCTCCTGGTGGTGCTGAAGCAGGCTGAAGTTTGATGAGCCTGTTCTAGAAGGAGATGTCTTCCAACGGTGAGGCTGCAGCCATGGGCCACCTTGAATAAACCTGGGAGTGTCTGAGGGGGCGGGGACATGGGGAGTACTGAGGGCTCAGCAGCCTCCGGGGTCTGGGTGACCTGTCATGTACAACTTCCTGTCACCCGAGAGCCTCTTGTTCCCTTTCTCCTTTTCATCCTGAGCACGGGACCGTCGGGTTTTCTTATTCATGCTCCAGAAAATCTTCGCATGCCAGATTCCTCAGCATCTCTGCCTAGAAAATGCTTCAAGCCTCGCTGTGCAAGGCAGTGGCAAATCAGTAGAAATCTTCAGGTGGAGAACATACATCTGGAAGAGAGGTACATGTCTTTGGAAACAAACTCCACAGCATGAACTGGTCATCCTGAGCTTCCTTCTAAGTGGAAGGATTTCTCCGAGGCTTTGCTTCCGGTAGGAGCATAAGACATCTTAGGTATAAAGAAACAGTCATGTAGTTGACAATTACAAATGGACTAGGCTGTGATTAACAATGCTGTAGTGACAGGTTTATTATTTGGGGACATTAGAATTGGCAATTTTTTGAGATATTTCTTAAGTGAATAAAATATTCAGTAATCTGCAAATCTATAGGTTAAATTGCAGTTGATCCTCGTTATTTATAGATTTTATATTTGCAAATTTGCTTGCTTGATAAAATAACATTTGTAACCCCAAGATTAATAAGCAGGGCATATTTGTGGTCATTCGAGGATATGAGCAGACGGCCAGAAGTTGGGCTTGCCAGGTAGGTGCACATTCTCAGCTGAGCAAGGCGACTCTGCCTTCTTTCAGCTCATACTGTATACAGCCATCCATTTGACCATCTATTTAGTGCCACATTTTCCCCACTTTTGTGCTTTTCTTGGTGATTTTGCTGTTTAGAATGCCTCCCGGTACGTTGCTGAAGTGCTGTCCAGTCCCTGAGCACAAGAGGGCTGTGGTGTGCTTACAGAAAAAACACATGTCAGAGAAGCTTCGTTCAGGCATGAGTTATAGTGTTGTTGGCTATGAATTCAGTGTTGATGAATCCATGGTATGTATAAAATAAGGTGTCTTTAAACTGAGACACACATGAAAGTAGGTTGTGTGTTGATCGGTTGATGAAAATGTGGCCAGAGGCTCATGGGAAACAAACTCTGTATTTCCCTCAGGGGCAGAAGCCCAGCGTTGGCTGAATCTGTGCAGCTACTTTATGGAACGCAACTACCTTGAATAAGCAGATCCAGCTGTAATTGGCTGGGTATCGATTAGGGGTCGCCTTTTGTCCGACCTGGCTGTGCGAGAGAATAGACCCCTGCCCACTTCCTGGCTGCCTCCCTGCGAGCCTGTTCTCTACATTCTCCTGCAAACCTGAGGGGCAGGGAGAAGAGAGGCCAAGGTTGGAGGATCCTTGGCGGAGGGAGTACCACTCTTGCATTTTGGAGTATCAGGGGGGTAGGAAAGTGGTAAAGTAAGTAGTAAAGTTTACTAGAAAGTAGTAAAAGGGAGGTGGGAAAGTGGATGGTCCCTCCCTGTGGTGGAGTAAGAGCTCAGATAGGACCCGGTCTCCTTCTGGGGCTCCACTCACGGCACGTGGCCTCACTGTGCCAAGCCAGGACCTCAGCATCCTTACTGGCAAGGTGGGGATGATGAGGGTTCCTAGCTCAGCGGGCTGCTGTGGGGATGGAGAGAGAACACACAACCACACTGCATCGTGTCCTCAATGGAGTGAGTGCAGAGTAACTGTGACCGCAAGCGTCACTGGTGCGATTACAGCGGTAATGAGTGACTGCTGCTTGCACGTCACTTACTACAGACTTGCTTTCACAGCCAGTCGCAACTTGTCGCTTAAAGTGATCAGAACTTTATAGGAGGTTATCGAAACATCAGTTAACTTGTGGAATCCTAAAACATCCACTGTAGCATTTCCTTGTGTCTGAAAACAGATGAAAGCAGCCCTCTCTCATGTGCCCCCTGCCTGTCTGTGAGTTCGGTCCAGGGACTGGGTTCTGCGTCTTGCTTTTACATAGTGTACATCCACAGTGAACCCTGAAATTTTCCGCTTGGTTCTCCTCAAAGTGTAATGAAGCTTAAAGGTACTTACAGAATGATCTGAGCGTAGGAATCCTGTGGACACCCCCCTTTTTTTTATGACTGCCTTACATAAGTGTGATTAAATAGAGAGTTTTAGTGATTGTGCCTTTCTCAAGGCTCTTGAAAACATTGACATAAGTGTTCATAGCAACAATGAATCTCTTTTTTTAAAATGATCACGTCATTGCTTTCTGCAGTATTTCATTTAACTCGATAGAGTTGGCATAAACAGGTTTAAGAGCAGACGCAGGGATCACAGGTGAGCTTTTAAGTCGACAGAGTGAACGGAGCATGGGCTTGTGGAGCGCAGTCTGCTGGCTGGGGTGCCGTGTGCGCTGGGGAGCAGTGGTCTGTCTCACGGAGTGAACGGGGTGACCAGCTGATGGGGGGGCGGGAAGCCTGCAGAGCAGTTTTGGAGTGACCTCATTTATTTGGTTCTTGGAGGGCAAGATGGAGTTTAATTCCAGTCAGTAAGCAGACTGATTGCTCAGCGGACTCAAATGCTAATGCAGCTTTTGTAAATCCTCCAGCCTAGGATCACCTTACTCACTCCACATATGGTGTCCTTTCTGAGTGTTTGACATTCCTCCACAGTCAGCATTTCGTTCGTAGTCACCATCTTACGTTACATGCCTTCCTCTTTTCTGTCTCTCCCCTTTCTCTCCTCTCTGTCCTGCTGTAGGCTTCCCAAATGTGGAAATAGACTCTTTCGTGGTTTTTCAACTCCAGCATTTCCAGTGGGGCTATACACATAGCAAGTGCTGGAAAAAAATATCATTGAAGTTAATTGTTCAATAGATTACCTTCCTCATGGAGGCGTCTGTAGATTCTGTGATACTAAATTGCATGATGCACACAAACCCCCTGTGACGGTCTCTGGTTTAGAGCACACCCTCAATCAACTTTATTGGGATTCACTAGGTGGAGGAAGAGCTGGAAGTGGCTGGGTGTCCTGTGTCTGCCACTCCCGCGTTCCTCCTCCAGTATTTTGTAACTTCTGTCAAACAGTCCAGTCTCCCTAATTACATTAACCAGTTTCACTTACGGGGGCGTTTTCTCCTAGCGCCCACTTCCCCCCCTTTAAACATACATGCAGGAAGGGGAAGACGACCTTTCACATGGGGGCAGGGGCCATCTGTGCCCGATTGCTCTGGTTAGCTGCACACAGTGAGCCCTCGCTTCAGAGGGCACGGGGTGAGGCCAGGGCGATCTGGGCAGTGGCTGGCACCTCGGGGCCACCTGCTCATCCTGGGAGCCCAGGGTCCTCCTAGCAGCAGTTCCTTCCAAACCACCACCAGGCATCTCAGAGCCATAAGATGGTGTCCTAGTCAAATTGGGCTGCCCTAACAAAGTGCCACAGCCTAGGTGGCTTTGACAACAGCTGGTTCTATCTCACAGTGCTGGAAGCTGGGAGTCCATGGTAAGATATGGGCAGTGCTGGGTCTCCCGAGGCCTCGCTCCTTGGCTTGCAGATGGCATCTTCTCGTTGTGTCCTCACGTGGTCATCCCCTCTGTGTGCCTGTGTCCTTGTCTTCTCTTAATATAAGGATGCCAGTCAGATTGGATTGGGCCCACCCAAAGGACTTCCTTTGAACTAAATTACCCCTGTGAAGACCCTGTCTCCAGATACTGTCACAGTCTGCAGTCCTGGGGGTTAGGACTTCAACATACAAATGTTCGTGGGAATTACACATTTCAGTCCATGGCAGATGGTACCAGGCATTGTCCTTGTTCAGGCGGGAGGGGAATGGTGCTGCCTTTGCCCGATTCTGGGGGCAATACATCGTAATCTCAGAGTTACGGTCTTGATCATGGGAAATGCTATATAATATTGTGACGAGTACTCCCTTCCACTCCCCTCCCCCTCATTAATCCATTGGGTTTGTGAGTATTTGTGGCCTCAGCCAGGAACTGGACCATGTGCTGGGGACCCCGGCGGTCCCATGTGGTTCTCCTCTTGCTACGGGATTTACGTTCTAGCACGTTCTAGTGGCCTGTCCCGTCCTGGGCCTGAGCACCGACCCGGAGAAGGGAGGGGGTCTTGTGTGCGGAGCTGTCAGAGCTGCCGCCTTCTCCTTTCTGCCCTGCTCTTTGGACATCGGTTTCGTAACTGCCCAGACACTACAAGTCCTTTAACTTTGACAAGACAGTTTCTTTTGGGGAAGGGGATCAGATATACTCAAACAGAAAAATGGGATGGGCTTCGCCTTTCAGATGTTTCCTCCACTCTCGGGTGATGTGTGTGATCCTGGAAGTTCCAGGACTTTCTAGAAGTTCTAGCAATGTGGACCCCAAAGCAAACTGCACCTCTGGGTGTTTATCCTGAGGCAGCCACGAAGGATGTTGAGCATTTCGGACTACAGAGTGTTCCTCACAGCATCATTCGTAACAGTGAAAATGGGAGACCAGATGACATTCAGGTATAGGGCATTCTGTTCCAGCTGGGCAGTTGGGGACCACACCGCTGTCAAAAATTATAGCGCAGGAGAAAATGTAATGATACGGACATACAACACCGTTTGCCTTTTGAATACAGATGTGTGGAAGAGTCAGGAGGGCTCCGTCCCTGTGGCTGATATTGGCTATCTTGGGCTGTGGGAGGGAGTGGGAGACAGATTCCTCCGGCTTCTTTTTGTATGTGTCTACTTTTTAAAATTTTCTACAACAAAGTAACTTTCATCATAAGAAAGAAAGTGAGTACCTGTTTTTTAAAAAGTCCCAGCAGGTTCTCAAAGCCAGCCCCCCAGTGACAGGTGAGACCCTGGTCTGCAGCCACAGGGGAGCTGCACAGGGCTCCTCAGAGGGCCTGTGTCCGTGTGCTGTGCCTGGGGTCTGGCCCCGCAGCCATGAGCGTGGCCTGCAGGAGGGGACGGGGGACTGCTCACTCCGTGTGCAGAAGGCTTCCTCGTGGTCGGCTTCTGCTCGCTAGAGATGGCCCGAGCAGTCCTGCTGTCCACTGCTCATGTCAGTGCAGATTAAGATTTTATTTTATTATCATTTTCAGCTCCAGTTTGCACTGGACATCTGACCTCTCTGAGAATAGAAGGGTGGAAGAGAAGGTTGGGGCATCTAAGAGGCACAGCGATTCTAGACCTGGGCCGCCGACCTGGGAGGCACTCCCAGACTGAAGCCCCAGGGTTTAGAGGACACATCTGACACCCTATCTTAACACGATGTGAGGTGCCCAAGGCTCAGCTGGTGGCATCACCCTTTGGCAGAGCTCCAGGTGACCTTCCCATAGGGATGTGTGTGGGGCCGGTGCTGATCTTGGGCAGTTGTGGCTTCTGCTGATGAACCAGGTGACCTTGGAGAGGTCAGTTAGATACTGAGAATGTTATTTCCACACCTGTCAAAATGGAACATTTTGGTGAGGAATTGAGTGAGATCACCGTGTGACTTTTGTGTCATGTACACATCATATATGTGGTATATTGGCATTATTTTGGGATGAGACTCATTGTGTTGCTGGGTCCCAGGATTGATCTGAGAAGACGTGTTTCCTGATGTTTACCAGGATTCTTTGTGTCCAGTGCTGTGTCCTCTTCTCAGAGCCTTCCAATTGGCTCTTTCCATTGCCAGAGGACGGGGTGGACAAGAGTTGCAGTCAGGGCTCCCTGGGCACAAAAGCCAGCACTAGACACAGAAACCAACAGATGTTTCGGGATAAGCTTCTGTTTGTGGGCTGCTAGGAGCAAGTGCTGTGCTCCTCCTGACACTCTGGGTCCGTGTCCATGTCCCTCTTTCTGTAGCTGAGGACACTGAGTGGACAGGGCTCACTGTGTAGCCCAGAACACCCCATTGGTGGAGACAGATCTGGGATTTGAGCTGGGTTTCCTGGGTCCTTTCCTGTGGTCTTTGCACTGTGTCCACGGCCTCTGCAGAAAGGGTGGGGTGTTGGCAGATGAATTGGGGGTGCTGTTTTGTGTGGTGGTTGGAGGGGGATGATTTTGAGCTGCCTAGAAGTAAGAAACAATTCTAGGTTATTTATTTATTTATTTTTTGAGACACAGTCTCACTCTGTTGCCCTGGCTAGAGTGAGTGCCGTGGCGTCAGCCTAGCTCACAGCAACCTCAAACTCCTGGGCTCAAGTGATCCTACTGCCTCAGCCTCCTGAGTAGCTGGGACTACAGGCATGTGCCACCATGCCCGGCTAATTTTTTCTATATATTTTTAGTTGTCCAGATAATTTCTTTCTTTTTTTTTTAGTAGAGACGGGGTCTCGCTCTTGCTCAGGCTGGTCTTGAACTCCTGAGCTCAAACAATCCGCCCGCCTCAGCCTCCCAGAGTGCTAGGATTACAGGCGTGAGCCACTGGCCCAGCTGATTTCTAGGTTCTTGAGTGGCAGAAAACCATGATGGTGAAAATGAAAAGGAGCGTGAATCGGGGAGCAGCCACTCTGGGGCTGTTGAAGCTGTTCTGGGTGCGAAGGGCCCGTCCCTGGAGGAGGTTGCTGGCCAGCTCCGGAGCACACTGGGCGCACACGCCAGCTTCGTCTTCAGTGGCTTCAGCAGTTGGCTTAGAATCGACCGCAAGGGAGAGTATTTTTGCCGCAGGAAGGGGCAGAGGCTGCAAATGAGGGTTGTTGGCTGTTCTTCGTGACCCTTTATTTCCTGCAGCATCTGTTGTTAAGTGTTTACCAGCTACCCCCAGGGAGCATGATAATGGGAGGAATTGGGCCCACATTGCATATTTTAAAAGACATCTTCATAAAGAAAGATGAGATTGTCATTTTCTTAAAAGGAAGGAGGTAAGCAGGAGAAAAGGGGAGAAAGTCACTGGTACTGACTTGTCCTACACAAAGGGTGTCCTTGGAAGATGATCTCATTAGTGTCATTTCAATGATTGTGGTAACTTTTTGAAAGATCTGTCAAACACCCGAGGAAGAAGAGTTGAAAGAATCCTTGAGGAACTCTAACCCGTCATTGCCTGGGATGGTTTTTACTCTTAGAGTTTCAGATCTGGGGAGGGGCTGGCCAGAGGGGAGCCACGTGCACAGGTGCAGTGCATGTCCTGTGGCTTACGTTGCGCGGGCACGGGTACAGTGCGTGTCCTGTGGCTTACGTTGCGCAGGTGCTTGCCAGGTTTGCACCAGCAAGTGCCAGTCCTTGCAAGTTCTCCATTTCTGTCTCCGCACTGTTCACTGCCTCAGCTTCAGGGCACCCGATTCTGTTGGCTGCATCTTCCGTCTGCATCATCCCATTTGATCTCCCAGCACCGTGCGTCACATGCTCCTACCGTCATCATTTCGCAAGTGCCAAAACAGGCTTTTAGAGGTCAGATACCAGTGGCATGCTGGTAAATGTTTAGCAAAGACTTTCCGGGGAAAAACCCTGTCTTGCGGTGTTTGCTGACTTCCATGGTGTAAATACTCCGTTGCTGAGTTCAACCTCCCCACCTGACACCCGGGAACCCGGGGCTGGGGGAGGTGTGCACACGTGGCCCCCGGAGCCTGTCAGAGCTGCTGCTGCCGCCGCCGGACAGCCGTGGTCAAGGCCGGCAGCTCCTGTGCTTGTGCCTGACTCGTTCACCCACCTGCCCTGCGTTCCCCTTCAGCTACTCTTGCTGCCACCACCACTGAACCTTGTTGAAAACACGGTTGGGATCCTGTCGCTGCCCTCTGCAGCGCCTCTGAAGGGCGCCTTTGGAGGCAACGTTAACTCATCCTCTAGCCCTTGGGCTCCCCGAGCTGTGACTTGAGCCCCTTTCTCTTGCGCCCCTGGACGTGCGCTGCACCTCTGCACCGCGCCACCCGCTGCTCCACCCAGAGCACGCCGCGTGCCTCCTTCACTCCCCTGTGCAGATTTGCTCTGGGGAATTCTCCCCTTCTGCCCTGGCCCTGAGTGCCCACCCTGTATCAGACACCCCTCGCTCCCCCGGCGTCCTCCCAGAACTGCCCCGGGGCATCCCCCAAGTGGCTGCCGGGTCTACGGCTGGGGCCGAGCTTTGCTTCCCCGGTGCTGTGGCTCCGGCTGCCTTCTCTCTCTTTCGCAGGGTCTTAAATGTGTGTCTGCCCTACGCCTTCAGGGCAGGATTTGTATCCTCATCCCTCCTGTCACACTCACATTCTCCCCGTGGTGACTGAAATAGAGCTGGCCCTCCTGTAAGCCTTTGTCTGCATTTGCGGACATGAACGGGAAGCAGGAAGCTGCCGAACAGGTTGGAGATACAGGAAATTAGCTCTCCCTGCAGGGCTTGCCTGCCCGGCGGTGTGTCTGCCATCGCTGCTGGTTTCAAGTGTCCTGTGCATCCCTGCATCAGGGACAACCTCCAGTGACGTGAACTAAAGGCCTGCCCTGGCCGGGGTCCAGGCACTGAACACATGAGGGAGGTTTGGGGGGTGCTATGAGAACTCCTGAAGTTGTTTTTCTATCTTACCACTTGTCATTTTCCTGTTGTCCTTTTGTCTAGAAGTTGGACGATTGGTCCTATTATGAGTACGGGTCGCTGCCTCTCTCGTAGTTGTTGGTATTAAGACATAAGAAAAAATCAGGCCCTTGGATTAGAGGGGCAGCCCTGAGCAGCCCGGGAGAAAGCGGTGCCATCCGACCTAGCCGGCGCCTCCTGCACCTGCGGGAGGGAGGACCAGCTTCTGCAGCAGCTTCGCTGGGGGGAGAGTGACTTCCTCTTGCCTCCCCACCCGGCCGTGCCTGTGCCCAGGGAAGCACCCCTGCTTCCCCCAGAGCGGTGCCGGCTGCTGCATCTGCACCCTGCGCCTCCGGGGGCCTGGAAGGAAGCCTTCCTCTCTGCCGAGCAAGCCAAGCTCAGACTGTACTTCTCGCGGCCCTCCCTCTGAGTGCCCAGCCCCTTCCATCATTCCCATGAACACACCCTGGTGCTGTTTGGAGGCCCCAGCTCCAGTGACACCTCTGCCTGTCTGCCGAACTGGCAGCCGATAGCCCAGCCCAGCCGAGCCTGGTTTTGTTCAGAGCCTGCCTGGAACAGATGCTTGAGGACCGTTGCTGGGTGAACATGAGGGGCCTGGCACACCTCAGGGGGCCAGCGTGCAGGGCTGCTTGGAGCCCTGTCTGCTTGTTCCTCCCCGGTCATCCTGTGAATCTGAGTATTCCAGGCTGAGTTCCGAGTCCAGGCTGCACTGTCTGCATTGTATCATCCATTTGCTCTTCATTCTAAAGCAAAGGCCCTACTGTGCCCTTCCTGGGGTGGGGCAACATGCTGTCCTGGCCCGAGTCATGTGAGTTCCAAGACCACCCTCTTGGTGTTCTCCGGGCAGCCCCTTCGCCCACCGTGGCAGGCCAGCTGGGGGTACCAGGCGCTTCCTTGGCCTCCTTCACGCTGTGCTCTGGGCTGCGGGCCTCTGGCTCGTGTTTGCCAGCGTCTGGGTCTCCGACCTCCTTGGAGGCTTTGCGGCCCCTGGCCCTGACGAGTCATGTAGGCAGGACCGGTGTCTGCCTGTTGGGGATTTGGTGGGCTGTCACAGTGGGGTGTCTGTGCTCTGCCCTGCAGGGCTGGCCTCTGGCTCTCTGCAGGGCGATCTGCCTGGATGTCAGGGTAGGACCGGCCGACAGGACAGGCTGAGGCCTTCAGGGCATACTGGAGAGTGGACTCAGCTCACAGAACCCCTCCCAGCACGGAGCTTTCAGACTGCTGGGGAGCACTGATACTCACACACACAGCTACGAATTTTCTCTGCCTTCAAAGGGAAGCTGTTGCCTCTGGAGTCGCCCTCAGTGCCTTGCTCACCTGTGGATGGTGAAGCTCCTAACTGGTCATTTCCGGCTGGCCACCACCGGCAGTTGCGGACATTCCTGTTGGGAGCGTTTTGGGGAGAGCTGGGTGCCCAGGGCTTGGCCTGTTTTCTGCCACCGTGAAGTAAGGAATAAACTGGGCTGTCCTCAGAGTGCCACAGTCTGCCTGGTTGCTGCCCTCCAGAGCGCCCTTCCTCGTTTGTGATGCCGGGGTTGGGCTGGAACCAGGCTCAAGAGGGTGAGCAGTGCCCGGTTTTGGTGCTTCCCTGGCATCTGCTTGGTCCCACAGGGACCTGGGAGGCTGGTGTTATGTGCCATTTCACAGAGGTGGAAACCAGTGCTCAGCAGAGGTGAAAGTCCTGTTTGGCGTCTCTTAGTCCGATGACTGTTGCCGGTGAAGGGGCAGGTGGTCCTGTTTCGACCCCACCGTCACTGATCTGCCTGCCTCTGCCATCCTGTGGTGCTGAGCCGGCCTGAGCAGGGCGACTCGGCTGATGTTAGCTCAGGGTCCCCCTTTGCGCGCATCCTGGAAGGAGACACCACCTGCTCCCATGGAGCAGGTGCCCCCAGCCAGTGTGCCCAGCGATGGGGTTGTGGGGCCTCCCCACCGCACCTCCCTGTGGTCTTTTCTATGTGAAGAAATGTTTTTGTTATGAAACAATTAATGAAAATAAGAGAACACAAGTCCATGGAAGACATCATTGTAAGAGCGCACACAGATCTCCCTGCCAGTTTAAGGGATGCCACTGACCATGCAGTCGCGAGACGCAGCTGAACAGCTGCAGTGTGTGGGCCTGGCGCTGAGGACACGGGCGCGGGTCTGGGCTGGCTACCCCCCTCTCCCAGTGCTAAGTGACCCATGAAATCAGCCTCAGGCAGGTTGGGGGCCTTTGAAGTCCTCTGTCACCCAGGTCTGGCCAGGAGTATCCGGCCTCCATCTCCCTTTTTTGTTTTGGCCTCCAGGAAGCTGAGAACCAGTTCTTCGGGCACCTGGCTGTTCTGCGAGCCTCTTTCTTTCTGACCCAGCCAGGCTGTCTTTGAACCTGTTTTTGTGTGTTTGTTTCTTTTGTTTTCCCCCTAGAATTTTAGATGGAGACACACATTTTGGTTACATAATTTGCTTTTGTACAGTTTGAGTCAAAGTCGTAAGTGTGCTCTTCAGTCGGTAGTGTGCATCGTACCGTTAGGTGTGAATTTACCCACCGCCTCCGCCCCCCTCCCGCCTCTAGATTTCCCTTGAGTTTTACTCCATGTGTGCACGTAAGGGCTGATCGCTTCGTTCCAATTTAGTATCGAGTGCGTGTGGTATTTGTTTTTCCATTCTTGTGATACTTCACTTAGAAGGGTTTATTTCTTGGTTTGGTTTTTGTTTTAAAATTTTTGTTTAATTACATTGAATTCATTTGATGAGTCATCTCCAGTTCTGTTTGGAATGAGGTGGAACAAAAATGAACCAAGGAAGGCAGGGCAGAGGGACAGAGGGAGGGGCGCGAGGACGCAGGGTGGGGGGGCACCGGCGTCTGCCATCTGGGGCACGGAGGGGAGCGCCTGGCCTCCCAGGAACTCACAGCCGGTTTTTTCTCCCAGGGGAACTTTTGAGAAGCTGCTTCTGTGCCTGGCGTTTCTGTACGCTGTGGAGGGCGGGTCTCCCTGGAGGCCGGGTCTGGGCTGGTCCCCAGGAGGGCACAGCCAGCTCAGCTTCCTGGTCATACAGCTCTCCAGGGGAGCACCGCTCTTGTTCCCGTCCCCGCGGGCCCTTGGCAGGCTGGCTCTCAGCCCCGGGCAGACGTGGTCCTGTGAGCTGCGTGCAAGCATGAGTGCTCACCCTGGGGCCGGGTGCACCTGCCCGCTGCCCCTGGCTGTGTCCTGGAGACTCCCGTGCTCACTGGGGCGCTCCCACCTGCTGAGCTGTTCCAGCTGCCTCGCTCATGCCCTGAGTGGAGACATTAGCACGGAGAGGGGTGCCTTTAACTGAAAAGCGGGGAAGGAGCCGAGCAGCAGGAGGAGCTGGCTCTGGAAGGGAGAAGCAGCCCGGGCCACGCAGCTCTGCACAGGCCCAGCACAGTAAGTTCCCGACTCCCCGGCGTGTGGCCTCTCACCAGGCTGGCACTGAGCGCTCTGTCCCTGGCTGCCCTCCTCTGTCGGCTCCCTCACTGGCTGCTCTGCAGCTAAGCGGCATTCCAGGTTGCGTTTACCCCGTGCCTGGGTACTGCAGATCCGTGACGGGCCCTCACACTGCTTCCCCGAGGGCCGCGCTTCTGAGGACTGTCTGCCCTGCCTGCCCCTTAGGAAATGTATTTTGTGAGAAGAGCAAAGGGGAGCATCGGACTCTTTTGTAAACCACACGTCTGTCCCGTCACTGCCTACTCTCACCTCTGCCCGATTGCTTCTCTTCCTCCGTCTCCTCCTTCCATATGGTTCTGAACCAGGCCCAGCTCCTGGCCGGGGAGGGAGGATTCTGCAAATATTTGGTCACAAGTAAACATAGACATGAGCTCAGTCTGAACGAGAGACATTGTTTCTCACAGTTGAACACTGAATGCAAAGTGACAAAATGATGCTATCTTAGTTTCCCAACCTCTGTCAGGTGGTCAGGTGTGTTTTTTCGGGCAATTCGTGCTGATTGCTGCACCCATTTAAAGAACAATGTTAAGCCTTGGCAATGCTTATAATTAATCTGTTTCTAGTATTCTAGTTCTGGAAGGGAAAAATGTCTTATTAACTGTGTGACTTTGGGAAAATCACTTACCCTCTCTGAGCCTTGTTCCTCCTGCTATTAAGTAGGCGCTGTGGTCACAGCTAGTTTTCTGAGGAAACGTGAGGAAAATGGGTTTCAAGGTCCTGGCAGCAGACTGGCACACAAATAAAATGATAGAATAATATTTATTTGGTACTTATTACTGGCCAGGCCCCATTCTAACCCTTTTATGTGTTTCCTCATTTAATCCCGTCAACACTGCTGCTGTTGTCTCTCCATTCCAGATGGAGAAACTGAGTGACAGGGAGGGTCCAGCCGCAGAGCTGGCCTCAGCCCCGGCACTAGTACTCTGAGTGTGGGGGCTCAACCCCCAGCCCTGCATGCCGGGCGGTGGAGGAATGAACGAAGGAATGAACAAATGAATGCCTTTAAGTTTGTCAACTGAATGTTGTTGGTTGTTGCCTTTGAAAAAGGTTTTAAATGTATTTTTTCTCCATTTGCTCGGGGAAAACAAAACAGAACGTGCAGAGGTGTCCCAGCCTGGTCCCTTTAATTGTCCTCGCCCCGTCCCCAGCCCAGCAGCTGTGATCTGTGTGCACGTCACCAGGCCCCATGTAGTCCTGCTTTCTTGTGGATTTGGCAGCTGCTTTTGTTCCGTTTCACAGAGCTGTTTACGCTGAGGGTTTTCAGTGCTGGTTGGGCTGCCAGAACGACTCATGGGCCCTGGCGACGCCGGGGAAGCTGGTTTTTGCACGCTCAGGCCTGGCCGAGACTCCTAGCAGGGCATCCACGAAAGGGCTTCCTTTACTCACTCTTCACCAAAAGCCAGCGAGGATGAGGCGAGGTGGGAAGTGGTTCCTGTTTGCGTAGCCTGCTCTGGCTCAGGGCTCTGGGCGAGCAGGAGCGAGGGCTGGTGCTGGCTGGTGCTTCTCTGGCCGGCCTGGGCTGGGGCCAGTGGTCTGCAGAGAGTGGAGACCTGCTTGCTGCCAGGGACAAGGGGCCTCCAGGGTGAAGGGATACACACATCTGCTCCAAGCTTCTTGTCCTAGGGAGGCCAGGATGCTAAGGAGACTGCTGCATCTGGGAGCCAGACCAGCACCTCTCTGCCTCATCTGCACGGGGGGCATGGAGAACTCAGGCGAGACTCCACACAACCGGTTCTTTCATGCAGTTGCAGTCAGCACAGTAAAAAGACCACAGTAGACAGGAGCATAAAAACAGGGCCTCATTCAGGCAAGGCAGGGAGATCAGGCACCACTTTGCTGGGGAGGTGCCATCTGAGCTGAGAGCTTGAGGAGTCCTAGGAGTTAACCAGGTGGAGCTTGGGTACGTGAGTGGGGAATAGTTCAGGCTGTGCGTGGTATGTGCAAAGGCCCTGGGGCAGGAGGAGCGGCGTGTGTGAGGCAGGGACAGGGCATGTAGGAGGCACATGAGGAGGCAGGGGCCAGCTCACCCAGGGCTCTGTGGGGCCAAGTACATGGCCTTCACCCCATAGCTCTGGGATGTCAGTGAAGGACTCTCCATTTGGAACTCTACACTAGTGTTAGCCGCACAATGTAGGCTTGGTTTGCTGCAGGTGAGCTGTCTGCTCCAGACTGCCTTCCCCCTGCAGGACACACGCCCCATGCCAGGCCCACAGAGCACGTGTGACACATGCTGTCACATCTGCAAGATAAAGCATCCAGCCCCACCCGCGCTCCTCCACTGCCCACTGAGTGAGTGCTTTAAGGCACTTCCTCCTCCCTTCTCTTTTTCCTATGACGATATCTGATAGATTCCCAGAGAATATGTCGTAGATGCCGATGATGCATTTACCCTGTGCCAGGCCCTGTTGTGAGGGTGCGACAGGCCTGCGCTGCTTTTATTTCCACAGTGAACATATGGAGAAGGTTGCTATAATTATCAGCCCATTTTATGGATGAGGAAGCTGAGGCACAGAGGGCGAGGTGCCTGCTGGTGGTCACGCAGCTCATAAGTGGTGGGACACGGATGCAAACCCGGGCTCATGGCTCCAGGTTGCGGGCGCCTCACCACTTGTTCTACTGCGTGTCCGCTATGCCAGGTGGCCGTGCTCTCTAAGGGCTGGGGGTCTGTGGGGTATGCGGTTTCTCGAGGGAAGCTGCTGTGGTCTGGGTCACTCGGGGAGTGGAGGCAGCTGACCCTGGCCCTGTGTCCACAGGCCGTCTCCAGATGGCCCTGCACTTATGGCCTTCAGGGTTGGATGGGACCGGGCGAGGCCCCTGGAGGGTGGATGTGGTTGAATGGCGCGGGTGGTTGGGTCTGCCCCACTGCCCACCTGCGTGTGACCGGGCCGTGCTCTCAGTGTCTTCAGCAGATGGTCCTCTGGGCCCTGCTTGGGCACTCTGGGCCACCAGGACTTGCTACTCTATCAGTCTTGCGTTAGATTTTCTTTGAAGCATCGCTTTTCACAGAAGACTGTGGGAAGCACGTGGGACGCTGTGCGTAGATGGCCGTTGGGAACCCAGAACCTCAAGTGAGACAGGCTGTTGTCCTTCTTGGCCTGGACACTGGTAACCTTAGGTGTGGCGACAGCACTCCGGCTGCAAGGTCATCCGGGTGTCTTTTCTGTGAAATGAAGGTAGTAGGTACCTCGCATCACTTTTTGCATCTTGCAGTAAGATTTTCAGGGTGTTGTCTCAAGTACTGTATTGACTACACCCTTATCCTTTAAAAAGTAATGAATCACAGTCGGTATCCAGTTGAGGAAGCACAGGTTTGGGTCTAGATTCACCGCAGTGTAGGACGTTTGACAAGCATAGGTTTTGGAGTCACCCTGGCATGGCTCCAACCCCAGCTGCTGGGCCATGCCATGTGACTTTGGGCCTGTCACACCGTGTGATTAGAGTGTTTCATGCTTCCTGCTGGGCTCGGGGCAGGTGGCTGTTGGGAATCCCCCAGCCCCGGTGTCACTGGCTTTGAGCTTCTCCCGCCTGGCAGGCACTCACCTCTCCGAGCTCGAGGCATTTTAACTGTGCAGTGGAGACTCACATCCCTTCATTCTCCCCTCGCAGTTGCCAAACCCTGAACAGTGACCTCCCCAGGAAAGGGAGCTGCTGTACCATTCAACGTGGATGTGCCGATAATAAAGTCCAGCACAAGGCAAGGTGAAAATCTACAGTAAGCAAGGCTGCCTTGTCATTAGCATCGGGCAGGCACTGGACGTTTTCATCTATATTCCGTGAACAGCCTCACAGTGGGGACATTATTGTCCCATTTGACAGGTGGGCCCATGAATGCCCTGGCCCAAGAGTCTACAACTGGTGGGTGGAAGGACTCGTGGTCATACCCAGGTCTGCCTGATGGAAGCTTTTGATTTGTCAAAATAATCAGTCGAAAAGGACATAGGTAAAAACAAAATGAAATTCCCACCAGAGTTGGGCTGTCCTTGATGACAAGCTGGCCCCAAAGCTAACCTGCTTGTCAGATCCTCACCTACAGAGACGTACATGAAGGAGCTGGGACCCCACCCAACCCCGGGGGGATCAGAGAGTCTTCCTGGGGCTGCGTGAACTTCCCGGGAAGTTTTGTTGCAGAGGGGAGGTGCCCCTGTCCTTCACCCCATGTGCCAGGTGCCCCCAGTATGCCACACATGAGCGAGTGCCATGGAGCCTCCCGGATACTTTTGGTGCGTGTGCGCACCTGCGTGCTCCTGCAGGGTGGTGGCTCATGGGTGTTGATGTTACAGCCGAGAGTGCAGCTCCGGTGAATGCTGCTTTGGAAATGTTCTTTGGCAGTCGCCCCCGGGGAGTTTCCCGTGACCTTTTCACTCCTCGGAATCCCTGCCCCCCACCTTTCCCTGCATCACCTGGATGTGCTTGGCTGTCCCCTAGGCCTGCTCCCCAGCGTGCAGAGAGACTGTCTGAACCCCAGGCCTTTGTGCTGACTGGGTCTGCCCTTCTGAGAAGGGACCTCTAGTTCCCAATGGAAAACATTGTTCCTCTAGAGATATTTGGACTGGTGTCACCAAATGTTCTAGCGCTACCCTGCTGCTCTTGGCAAAGGGCGCACTGGGAGGATGTGCGGGGATAGTGCGCTGCAGGAAGGCACTGAGGGGCTGCATGCTGTGGGGTCACTCTGCACACGGCAGGTCTTCCCTGAGTGCTAAGCCAGGGTGAGGTGGGGATGTGAGCACCATCCTGCAAAGAGGCAGGAGATGAGGCTGAGGCGGGTGGAGGACCTTCCAAGGCTGCGGGTGCAAGGTGGAGCCTGAATGTGAGCCCGGACAGTCTGACATGGAGCCCTGTGCTTTGCCGTAAGGTTAGTCTAGCTTCTCCTGAGGAAAGGTGTCCTCACTCTCCTGCCGTCCAGTCTGTGTCCCCGACCCTGTGTGTAACATACTGCCAAGTGTCTGGTTTACTATCATGAACTGTGTGTCGACGCAGGAAATCTCATGGCTGACAAGTGGTCATTGCCTCCTCTGGAGAGATGTCTGTGGGCTTATATCCCACAGCTGCAAAACTGCTATTGCTACATTGGTTTCAAATAATGATAAATAACCTCCTTAGCAAAATAAACCAATATTAATAATTTCAAAAAATATGCTGAGCCAGAGAGCCCCTCTGGCCAGTCCATCTAGTCCTTTATCTGAAGGACACTCTTCACTTGTCACTCACGGACTCATGGAGTCTGGGGCTGGGATGGCCTCCAGGCGCTGGGTCCGCAGCTGTCATTTTACCGGAAGGGACGACCAGGGAAGTTAGTGACCTCATGGAGCCTGCCGGGCCACTTTGTCACGGGCCAGAATGGCCTCCCAGGCCCTGCAGGAGGAAACGCCTCCACAGAGCAGCGAGGCCTGGACCGGGCGATCTTTCCCGGTTTAACCTTCACCACACATTCTGCCGGTGCCTTGTCCCTTTTGCCTTCTTTTCTCTTAGTGCCTTTGGGAGTTGAAGGCTGTGATAAGTGTGTGCCAACAGGGACACAGGTGACGGAGGTGTGGGCTCGGCGGAGGCTGGGCAGGACATGTTGCTGCCTGGATTTTCACCCTGGAAAAGAGAAGAGAACAAAGGAAGCCCCTTGGGCTCGGGTCTCACGGGAACTCTGCTCAGCGAGGACTTGGGTTTCATCGCCCCCGGGGAGGGTCCGTACAGGACAGCACAGCCCGGGCAGGCTCCCGAGACGCGGGTGGACAGTCCTTGTGCAGAACACTGAGACAAAGTGAGTTCGCAACACAGATCTGCAGGACTGGTGTCCAGAGAAGAGAGAGATTTTTCTAAACTTACCATAGGAGGGTAGGATTCAGGTATCTCAGGAGCCAGGGCCCTTCTTTAATAAGCTTTCAGCAGATCAGTTTCTCCATCACCCTTAAGCTGTGAAATGCATTGTGGCGTACAGGGAGGGGTTTAGTTTGTGCTCTCAAGTGTAGGTATAGTCTTTACTTTCAAATAAAGACTCACAGCGACATCATGTCCCCGAGTCACCTCTTGACAAGCACGGTGTTCCAGAAACTGTCGGCAGCCCTTCCAGTTCAGCATGGGGTTTGGCTCTTGTCTTAGTTCAGGTCAGAGCGGCTGAGTGTTGGGTTCTGTCCCAGCGTATCAGGGGCCTGTCTCAGGTACATCCTCCACCTTGTTCCAGATTTAACCCCTGAATGATTCAAGGCGATTTAGGTGCACATTAGATCTCGGAAGCTGGCTTGGAAGTGATGGGTTCGGTGCAGTTGATCTCTTTGGCACAGGGCTAGACTAGCTCCTCCAGGCGAAGGTCCCTTGATGTCATCGATGATCATCTGATTCAGACGCTGACTGGAGGGATAGGTTATTGGCCACCTGAAAGCTGGGTGGCTGGAGGGAGTACAGAGTTTTGGTGTCAGAAGGTGCCATGGCAGCCTCATTGTGGGATCCCAGACACGTTGATCTTACCCAATCCTCCTTCCCCAGCCTGCCAGACAGTGACGGTGAGGGCTGCCTGCTAGGGTTTCTGCCAGGCTCTGTGAGATGCGCCCCAGGGACGTGCCGTGGGAGCTGCCCAGCACCATGCAGGCTTTGGGGGTGGCCAGGCCTGGGTTTGTAGTCTGGGCAAGAGGTGTGTGGGGGACACTTGCTGGTCTGGGGCTGGGGGTACAGTGGGCATGGGGCTCTCTGTGACCTTGAAGGACAGCCCCAAGATGCTCTGGGTCTCCCTCAGTTTTATGTGGGTGTGTACTTACACAGAAAGGTGGCTACCTGAGGAGGCCAGACTGAGTTCCTCCTTCCTGTCCCCACTTCCAGATGCAGAGGTGAAGGAAGGAGTTCCTGTGGGCAGTTTTGGGGTACCTTCCATGAAGCCTGCGTTTCTGAACACTTCACATAAGCAACTCGTGCAATTCAACACTCTTTCTGACTTTTTACCATCTCAGGGTCTGGGGCCTCCATGTGTTGATAATACAGGTTATAGTTTCCTCCTGTTGGCCCTGTCCTTGAAAATCATATAGTTATATAATTCTCGATTTAAAAAAAAACTTGTGGTGATGGATGCAATTTGCATGATTTTAGGTTTTGAGTGTAGAGTTGTTACATCAAAGTGTGTAATGCCGAGTTGGGTTCAGGGAGTGTTGGAAGGAGCAGAGTTCGTGCATCTGTCTGTGGCTGAGGAAATGGGCCCTGGGTTCCCTCAGGGACAGCAGTGTCCTCGTGCATCCTGAGATCTCCGCTCCTGACCCCCTGCCTTCAGGGCCCTGCTCGGGGCAGGACGACACCGCACTCTCTCATGTTGGGACGCATACGAGGATTAAATGGTTTTGCCAATGCATTATCGTAATGCTCGGGTATACGTTAAGTTATATGACAATATGATTCGTGGTAAAATGAAAAGCATGACTTCGGTTCTGAAACTACACAATGCTTGCAGGAATCGGGCCAGTGAGTTCCCACTTGGCGCTGCTGTCTAGTAACTGCAGTCCGGGTGTGTGGTCTGGACGAGATGTAAACACACGGTCAGATCACGTGGGTTCCTGTACGACCCGGGACCTGGCGGGTCCGACCCCTTGATGTTTTGCCTTCAGAGGCCGCCCGAATGTGGGAGTACTGAATACTTTTGGGAGTAGGTGGAACTCTTTTTTAAGCTAAGAGTTGCCTTGTGATGGGATTCGCTCCATTAGGATTGTATCTGTGCTGCTTCAGTTTTAGTCTCACGAGTACAGATTGTGCGAATGAACCTAAACAGGTTTTCAGTGTGTCGTTTTCTTGCCTTCTTGGGGAGTTCCTTTCAGTGCATTCAGTCTGGCCCTGGGGTTGTCGTATACTGAATTCTTTTATACACACTGACAAGTTGTCCTCTGAAATGTCAAATCAGTTTACATGTCGCCAATACCTTTAAAAAATCTTCCTGAAATTTTTGTTTTTGCAGCTCTAATAGGCAAAGGAATAATCTCGTTTCTTGGTGTTCCAGTCTGAGCTGTGACAGGCTTGGGGTCAGGTTCGGGAGGATCAGTGGAGCGAGTGCAGAGCATCCTGTCGCTTCCCAGGCACTGGGGGGTGAGCAGGGAGGGGTGGCCCAGAAGTCGGTGGCGGGGAATGGGGGGGTACAGACTGTGGGACTTCGCCCAGCCAGGTCTGTGGGGGCAGTGGCCCCAGGCGGGGTTCCACGCCACTGACGGGAATTGTCTCAGTGCGTCCCTGCTCGGCTGTGTGAGGCTGGCCCTGTTCCTTTCCTCACTTCAAAAGGGAGGGACAAAGGAGCAGAGGGCCAAGGGGCTCGCCCTGTGGCGAACAGTGAGGAATGTGGACATGGGGACAGGGTCCAGCCCCCGGGACCCCGGACTGAGCTCTCCAGCACCTGGCTATGTAACCCAAGAGCGTGCTTTCCAATTCCTGCCCCTATTTTGAGGCCGAGATGAGTATCTCTGTGGTTTTGGAATTGTCACTAGGCTCTGTGTTGTTGTGATTTAAGGAAAGCAGTCTGTCTTGGTGATCTCTGAAGTACCGTAGAACTTATTTTCTGTCCCTTCATTTCATGCTGAGGGAGCCCAGGGCAGCAACGCCTGCCCGAGTAGGACCCCAAGTACAAGTTAGGGGTGTCGATACTTCTGAGAAGGGTGTCTGTGGGCCAACATTGATGGGGGGCAGGACTATGGGAGGCTCTGCCCCACCCCGCCCGGCTCTGGGCCTCCTGCCTGCATTGTCACCTGGTGTCACCTGACTCAGGGTAGGAAGAGCATTCATTGTCTCTTGTAAGAGGATGTCTGGGTTTCTCCTCCCACCTCTGCCATCTCTTAGGAGACCTCTCACCTCTCTGCACCTCACTTTCCTCACTTCCCAAATGCCGGAGATGATTCTGACTCGTAAAGTTGCTGGACGTATCTCCTGAGATAGTTTATCGGCGTGACCTTAGTGTATGACATAAGCCTCTCATGCATGAACGCGCATGCCCGCACCACACAAGGGCTGTGTGAACTGTAGAGTAATTACAACCTGAGGCTTTTCTCCCCACTGAATAGGCTCTTAGAAAAAGAGTAGATATAATTGAGAATTCCTGAAAGTCATTCATTAATTGATTCTTTCAAGTAAGTAACAGCAGTAGTGACAGTAACGGTGGCTTCTGTTGATTGTCTTCTGTGTTCGAGGGCGTCTGCCTGCCTCGCCCTGGCGGGAGGGTGGTCCCTTGCTCCCCTTGTGGAAGCCCGTCTTGCTGCTGGCTCATGGAATTGTGTCATTTGGGGACCTGAAACACATGATATATGTGTCACTTCTGAGCCAGCAGTGACAATGTTTGCCTTACCATTTATGATTAAACTGGGACAGCTGTCACTGTTCCCTCAGTGGTGGATGTGCCACGTAGGCTGGCAGGGAAGGACAGTTCAGAATGACCCTGTTTTATTATTTGCAGGCGCCAAGGAGCTCCACGCCTTCCGCGTCCCTCTGCTGTGAGAAGCCGTCGAGGTGAGTGTCTGTGTGGGTCACGCATCCCTGTGTCTCTGGCTGTGGGTCAGGTCTCCACGGAGAAAACTTGGACGTGGTGTTATTTTATTCTGTAGTAATTTTAATTTCTTTTTTGATTTTAAATATTAATAATCAAAGGTGATACATGTCAGGTTTACATCCATTTTCTAGATGTAATCTCAGGCATCAGAAGCCTAATTGTGGAAACACGTGTGATTGTCTTTCAATGAATAATTCCACCGCCGTGGCCCGATCGTGTGCAGCGTGTGGGGGTGGGCTGCAGGGCTGCGCTGCAGCGACAGCTCCTCTACGCGGGTGCCTGCAGGGACCACCCCCGCCCGTGCCCCGCACACCAGAGTCTGTCGGAGAGTCCTTCTCTGTGGATCGCAATGGCCGTAGGAGGCATGTTATTTTTCTAAAAATGGTGGTCTAAAAACTCAGATTTTTAAAAATAATCAAAACTCTTTTGCATCCATGCCTGTTGAATAAGGTAGAGAGAAAAAAAAAAACCCTCTGGGAATTGTTTGGATCCTGATTCGAACAAACCAACTGTAAAAAATAAATTAATGTATCAAATATTTGATACTATTATTTCTTTGTGACGTGTGATAAGGGCATTGTATGTATTTTAATTAAGAAGTGTCCTTACCTTTTAGAAACCAACTGCAGGATTGTAAATGAAATGGTGTGTCTGGGATCCCTTTAGAGCAGTCGCAGCGGCCGAGCTCTGTGGTGTAGACGGGCGAAGGTGGGCCACGCGTTGGTCATCTCAGAGTGGGGCGATGTGTACGTGGGGGTTTGCAAAACCATTTTTTATGTTTTTGAATATTTCCAAAATTAAAAGAGAGAGAGAGAGAGAGAGAGAGAGAGAGAGAGAGAGAGAGAGAGACTCACAGTGAAAATAAAACCCCAGCCCTGGTGGCAGTGCTGTGCGAGAACTGAAAGCTGCATCCTGTGAGCCTGCTGTGTCCTCCTCTGGCTTCACCTCGTGGTGTCATTGCTGCGGTTTGGCTCTGTCTCCTCTCCCTAGATCTTTTTCCATCTCATCCTGGACACCCTCAGCCCTGACGTTAGAGACCCTCCAGGGAGGGGCTCAGGGTGCCCTGGGACCCGCAGGGGACTGCAGGGAAGCTGCACGTGTGGTGGCCCTTGTCTCGAGTCCCGGGCACCTGGCTCCCACATAACCAGGCCTTGCCAGGTCCTCACCTCCGGCCTGCTGGGTGTGGCATGGCCAATTCTGCCCTCCTCCCCCTCCGTGTGTCTTTGTCTCACTCCTGGGTGCCTGCCCCAGCCGCCTGGTCAGACAGCCTGCCCCACATGCATCCCCCATGCGTGGGGTTAACCAGGTGGGGCCCGCAGAACCCCGCAGAGCCCCACAGAGCACGAGGCCTTCTGAGAGAATCCAGCCCAGCTCCACTGCCGTGAACGAAATGCCACTTTGGTTACACGGTGGCTGAAATTCCCCAGCTCATCTCCTCTCCAGGGTGAGCTCCTGCCTCGCTCCCTGGGCCTATGGGGACCCAACCCGGCCTGCTCAGCAGCCCGGTCCTTGGCTGTGCCTGCCCCAGGTGCTGCTTGCTGATGTCTGGCAGCCGTGGCCTTTGCTCACACCATCCTCGCTGCCTGCAATGCGCTTCCTCCCAGCTGCCTCTTGCTGGCCCGGACACCTCAGGGGGGTTGAGGCTCCCCTCAAGGAGTCCAGTCTCAGATCTGCTCCTGCTCCCGGTGGAACCACAAGGAACCCTCCCAAAAGGCCCTCATGCCTTTTGTCCGAGCCCCTGTGTCACTTCTCTGAGCCGCTTTTTCTCTATTTATTCCCTGCTAGAAGCTTGTAATACCCAGTCATGCCCTGCAAGGAAATTTAGACTCGTGCCCTCCTGTGATTGGAAAGCAGTGTAGAGAATGTAGCCATAGATTCCCGTAGCCTGCCACTGCAGGTGCTTGTGTGACAGCCTGGGAGGAAGAATGTCTTTTCCCTCTTTCCAGTTCTTTAGCCCCGTTCGCTGAGCAGCCCTCCTCTTCTCTCGCAGGCCCGCTGTCCTGAGCCCCGCCATGGAGGAGGGCCACGAGCTTGACCTCACCTACATCACGGAGCGCATCATCGCCGTGTCCTTCCCCGCCGGCTGCTCCGAGGAGTCCTACCTGCGCAACCTGCATGAGGTCACACGCATGCTCAAGTCCAAGCATGGGGACAACTACCTGGTGAGCAGTGGGGCTGGCTCTCAGCACCGCAGGGTGGCCCAGGGAGCCTTGGGCAGGCTCTGCAGTGGGTACTGAGTGAGGAAGCAGCTCCGGAGCCTGGACTCACACAGCCACGTGTAGAGAGCATTGGTCCTGCGCTGCTCTCTGCCACCCACCTCGGGAGCAGTGTCATGCCTCTCTGTAGGTAGCTTTCAGGGACACGAGACAGCTGCCCGCAGGATGGCTACTGCCTCATCTGGTCCTGAGGGGGCATCACTCATCAGTAACACTGGCTCCACAGCGCCTCAGGACATGGCCCCTCCAGCCACCCCTACAGGTCCCATGTGGCATTGCTGGGATGCCAAAGCAAACTGTGACTCTCTTCCTGAACAAGAAATTAGGAAGACAAATTAGGTGGGTGGCCAAGAAACCAGGGGCTGCCCTGGAGACTAGTAGACAGCTCAGTTTTCAAAACAAATGTGTGTAGTTGGTGGTGGAGCCCCCAGTTGAGGAAAAATACGGAACAGCCTCTAATTCTCGCCCTCTGATGGGCCCCTCGTTTTCTCTTCCTAGGGTTGCCAGCCCACGTGGAGGCCCATCTTCCTCTGCTGTTCTCGTCACTATTGGGGTTGAATAGTGCTGGTCACTATTGGGGTTGAATTACAGCTCCCTAGCACCTTCCCTCTACCCACCTTTCTACAGCAAGACTGATCTGTCCTGGAAGCCAACAAGGCTGCCATTGTCTCCCTGCGGATCTGTCCCCATGACTAGACTTGGGCTGGGAGGGTGGACCCAGGTGGCAGAGTGGGATGTGGCCTCCATCTGACTCCAGAGCAGCCCTGGCCAAGGCCTCCTTCTCCCCTAGAAGCCTGTCCTGGCTGTGACCTGGACCTGGAGAGGGAAGTGGGGTGCAGACCCTCTCCCCCCAGGGCTTCCTCCTCTGCCACAGGGGAGCTCTGACCCACAGGACCATGGCCCTCCTTTGGGAGCCACGTGCGCTGGTCAGCGTATCTCCAGCCCCATCTCTGGCCACCTTTCCCTCATCCCCTGGCCCACCTTTCCCAAGGAGACCGTGCAGAGGGCACAGACAGCACCGGGCTGGGTCTGGGGACAGTTCTTCCCCTGACACTGTGTGGGGCCTTGTCAGGGCCACAGTGCCCCTGCCAAATGGCTAGGTCAAGGGTCCACTACTTGTTTTGGGATGAGGACCTTTTTGGAAAACCTGAAGAAAGACCCGTGTGCATGTCTTGTATAGACCCTCAGTTGAGGACTGCAGGGAGGGCTCATCTCTGTTTCTCTGTGTTCATCCAGTAATTAGATATGAAAATAAAATGATGAGCCATTTATGGAGGATGTCCTGTCCTGGGTGATGTGTCTTGTCTTGCTGTAGTGTCCCGATCCATCTGAGGAAGGGCCGCTGTGTCCCCAACAATTCTAACAGGGCTGGGATGGGGAGGGCATTGAGTAGGCCCAGGAGGCAGCTGGTGCTGGGGTTAAAAATGAATTGTGGGCTAGGTACAGTGGCTCATGCCTGTAATCCTAACACTCTGGGAGGCTGAGGTGGGAGGATCGCTTGAGGTGAGGAGTTCAAGACCAGCCCGAGCAAGAGTGAGACCCTGTCTCTACTAAAAATAGAAAAATTAGATGGGCATTGTGGTGGGTACCTGTAGTCCCAGGTACTTGGGAGGCTGAGGCAGAAGAATTGCTTGAGCCCAGGAGTTTGAGGTTGCTGTGAGCTAGGCTGACGCCACAGCACTCTAGCCCAGGCAACAGAGTGAGTATCTGTCTCAAAAAAAAAAAAAAAAAAAAAAAAAATACCTGTGGACCCTGCTCCAGGGCAGGAGCACCCCTCCTAAGCAGGCCTTGATGGGGGACCGGACAAGCCCCTGTTCTCCTCTTTCCTCACATCCTGTCTCTGAAGTGTGAGGGATGTTTAGTTAATTTTTAAGGCCCTTTTCTGCTGAAACATTATTTTTTTTTTCATTTTGCTTTACCTGAGGATTTAGCAAGCAAAAAATAGCTCCGATTTTTCAGTGAAGTTAGGACGTGGCTTTCGGCTGGTCATGAACTCGGTCCTGTCCAGGCCCGTCCTGCAGCACCGTAGAGGAGGGACTGTCCTCTGCAGCGTGTGCCTCCTCTCCTGATAAGTCTCTGTTTTCCAGGAGCAAGCCCGGGAAAGTTATGGGGTGTGCGTGTGTGTGTGTGTGTGTGTGTACACGTGCACGTATACACATGTATATATTCTGTATGTTGGAATATAAGAGTAAGAATAAGCCATTGGAATAAAAAAATAGTAACGTAGTAGTGTGCCTGTTTTAATGCTAGTTAACATATAGAATTCGAGTTTGTGCGTAAGGATGCAGTATGCCGTCTTCATCTTATTGATGTTTTTGTTCTGTGAGAATGCACTTACGTACACATTTCAGTCTTTTACTATCATCAGCACTGTGAAGGTAAATAGCGTGTGGAAATGGATTGTATTTTCTCCTTTCATCTCTCAGGTTGATGATTCGTCTAAAAGCTTTATTTCCCCCTCCTTTGTAGGTATTAAACCTTTCGGAAAAGAGATATGACCTTACGAAGCTTAACCCAAAGGTATGGACTTCATCCCTTTATATTCTGAGTTTCGTTGAATGTAAACAATATTCTGCTTGTGCAAAAATAGTTTGTTACTAGTCTTTGTAAAGGGTATCAGGAATTATTCCTATCCATTGGTTATTTTCTTAATTAAAACTTTGTTTTTAGTTTGAAATAATTATAAATTCACAGGAAGCTGCAAAAAGAATACAGAGCGATTGCATGTATTCCTCCCCCGGCCTCCCGCAAAGGTTAGCTTTTTGCAAAAGTGACAGTAAAATATCTACACCGGGAAGTTGACATTGGTACAGCCCGTAGACCTTATTCACGTTTCACTAGTTTTGCATACACATCTGTGTGTGTGTTTCTCTGCCACTTCATCATGTGTGTAGACCTGTGTAACCACCACAACCAACACACAGAATGTTCCGTCACCACAGGGATCTCTGTTGTGCCATCTCTTCATGGCAACACCCTCCATTCCTCCTACGACTATTTTTAGTAGTAAAATTTGGGAGACAATTTTTAAGACTGTGTAAGCATGAGTTATGGTACATAGATGTATATATTCTGTATGTTGGAATATTTTGTAGCCGTTAAAGTAAAAAAAAAGTAATGTCGTAAGGTGCCTATTTAGTACTAGTTAACAAAAGTAGAATAAGAATTTATGTATAATAGCATCTGAATTACGCTTAATGTACCTAGAGAACAAGACCGAGGGACTCATCAAAATGTCACAGTGGTTTTCTCTGCTTTATGGGAGGGTAGTGACTTTTCCTACTTCCTGGCAGTTTTCTGAAATTTCCAGCCATTTTACACCATGTCTACTACTATAATAATAAGATAGAGCTCCGTGTCCTCTCCCCACTTACCAAAAGGAAATAAAAGGAAAGCAACACCACCACGTGGCCACTGTGGTTCCCCGTGGACTGGAGCTGGTGTCAGGATGCTCGGAGCTGCTGTTCTCATGCACAGAGCCACTGTGTCCTGATCACACGATGGTGATTTTCTTTGTTTGTGCACCAAACCAAATCGAGGTTCGAAGGTGCTTCCTTCCTCATGAGCACATTCCTGTGTTTTAAGGAGTTTGTTGTCCTTCGCCTCGGAGGCGCTGTCTGTACAGCGTATGGGAAATGGCTAGCTGTATTTCCAAAACTTTGATTTTTAGCCTGAGTGTAGGATTTTGGCAGCAGCTTGGGGCAAGGACTCCTGTTTCAGATCTCTTGGGCTTTGCCCCCCACCCCACCCCACCCCCACACACATGGAGCCCTGCACCATCAGCAATGCCCCAGAGGCCTCTCTGGCATTGTCACCCCAGCTAGTGGAACTAGAGAACCCTTGGAAGAAGAGGTGTCACATGCGTACAGCTGTAGGTATTTTTTTTTCCAGTGAAGGAGGTTGGCCATAATGCAACACCGCACTTTACTGCTAAATGAGATATGCTGATGATGAAAGAAGTCATCATGAGACGCCCCAGAGGGCATCAGGAAACGGAAACTAAGGAAGCTCCCCTGTCTCATTGCAGATCATGGACGTGGGCTGGCCGGAGCTGCACGCACCGCCCCTGGATAAGATGTGCACCATATGCAAGGCACAGGAGTCCTGGCTGAACAGCGACCCCCAGCACGTGGTTGTCATCCACTGCAGGGTGAGCGTCTCTGCTTCCTGGCGCTCAGGGGTCTGGGGGTCCGGCTGGGCTTCGGCCATTGGGGGAAATGAGATGGAGACCAGTGCCGGTCCTGTGTGAGCTAACAAGCTTTGTCTCCGCGATGTGCTCCCAACGGGTTCAAGTAGGTTTTCCAAATTGTCCTTAAAAACAGACAAGCAAACAAAAAGAGTTACCAGACCTCCCCAAGTTTGGCCTTAGAGTTTATAGGATTGAGGTCTCTGAATGTGTAGCTGTACATTTTGAAACTGATGGTGGATGGTAATGACAGCAAATCCTTTTGTTTCTATTCATTTTTGTTTCTCATGGAAAGCTCTTTTTCCAAGAGAAAGGCACTTTTCCGATGGCTGGCAGCAGACCTGCTGTGCCACGTTAGGCCGGTAATTAGTTGATAGACCCATGATGATGTCGTGATGCTCTTGCAGTAAACACCTGGTCCTTTCCAAGCGGAGCCTGCACAGGGGAGACGCAGCCTATGCATCTTCACAGGTGGCCGGCGGCCCAGGCGTGGTGGCAGGCATTCCTTCTGGCTGCCACCAGCCTCCTTCGTATTTCCTCCTCTGACCTCCTGCAGTCTCTCCTTTCAACGCTCACGTTTCTCAGCTGCCTTTACTGCCCCTGGTTCCTCAAATGTGATTGGTATTGAAAGGACGCCTCCCTCTATTACAGGAGAATAGCTCTTACCCCCGACACCTTGAGGAATCCTTTGAGAAGGGGCATTGCCAGGCAGTGCGGGCCGTCCATCGAGGGCCATCCCACTACTTTGTGTGTTCGATACTGCGTTCTTAGGGCCACCAAACATCTAGGAACGTTGACATTTCAAGGTGAAATTGTCTTCTTTGCCCCCAGACTCTTGCACTCGTAAGTTGCACAAAAATCCATTATATTATGGACTTCAGTTTAAAAGAAAGTTCCCTTTGAGTGATGTACTTTCAGTATAACTGTCCTACAAAGGCGCTGAGATCTGCCCGTAGACTGAGGAAGGACAGCTTGCTGAAGGTGTTATAGCTGCCACGCTCCTGGCATTTGGTGATCACTCCATGTGCAGAAATCACACAGCAGGTGCACCTGGGTGTCATTTGCATCTCTCTGGTGTCGTCTCTTTTCTCATATCTAACTTGAACACATTCCCCCAAATAGACACATATACCCATTAGTACTCACACCAAATTGTCTGTGTTAACCTGACCTTTTTAAACTATTGTGTTAAACTAAGGAGCCTCTGCCCAAATTCATGTTTTAGTGCAAACTAAAAGAGAGAAAGAGAGAGAGAGAGAGAGAGAGAGAGAGAGAGAGAGAGAGAGAGAGAGAGAGAGAGAGAGAGAGATCTTTTAACAAATATAATTCTTGTCAATTAAAACAAACCAAGCCCTTCAGGTTTGGCCTGGTGACGTTGACACAAGCCTGATACTGATGGGTCACTATTGCCCAGGGTCACTTAGCAAACCATTAAGGCAGCATCTCTCACCCATGGGCCCAGGACCCGCGGCAGCATCCGGCATGCATGAGACGTGCAGGCTCTGGGCTCTCCCAGACCTGTGCTGCCACCCGCTGTGTCCTCAGAGGATGCTCCCTGAGCTGACCATTTCATCTTAGTGGTTCACTTCAATTTTTAAATGAAATTGAAAGAAATTATAAAATTATTTAAAACACATGGGTCCCTGTGATGAAGTTAGCACCCAGCGATTTCTAAACTGTGTCCTTTCCCCAAGCCACTCGCGGCTCTGATAAACCTTGCTAGTGGAATCCATCGGGAACACGTTGAAACCTCCAAAGGGATTGGCGCCTCACTTGCACTGTTCTGGTGCATGTAAACCATTCCGAAACACTTAGAAAATCTGCCAAGAGAGATAAGCCCTCTTTTAATTCGAAATTGCTGATGCAGACGTTAACAGAAGTGCATCATCATCACCGCGGGGGTGAAACTGCTGACATTCGCCGGAATCCGCCCGCTCTGCAGAATGTGCGTTTCCTTCCGTGCGTGCCAGGAATTACCGGCATAGCCGGGCCCGTCTCGCCGGGCAGGGGCAGGGTGGGGGCTGTCCTGCCGCATCCCGGCTCTCCTGTTTCATGTGGAGGGTTGTGTGCGTGTGGGTATGTCCTGTCTCCCACTGACCCATCCACCCCCTGTTTATGGATTGAGCAGACGTGGCCTGTGGTTCTTTTGGAAATTTCGGCCACACCACACCTTTTGCTTCTGAGTCCATGGGGAAGGATATCCACAGCAACTTGTACGATCATGGATTCTAGGATTTTTGTTGAAGAGCAGATCCAAACCATTCAAGTCCAAAAGAATGCTGCTTGCCCTAAAATACAAATGCCCACCAGCCAATTGTGCCCACTACCTGTTTTCCCATAACCTGTGAGGCAAGAGTTGTATTTACATGAAAATCCCATGAAGTTCGAACGTCAGTGTCCGTACATGGAGTCGGGTGGGAACCCAGCCTCCTCTGTTTGTTTACGTACATCCTCGGCTGCTCCACCCCGACTGCAGAGGCAGGTTTGAGTATTTGCAGCGAGACCTGGTGGCTTGCAAAACCTAAAATACTTACCATCTGGCTCTTTTAAGAAAACTTCATATCAGGGTAATGCTGGCCTTGTAAAATGAATTTGGAAGTATTCCCTCATTTTCAATTTTTTGGAAGAGTTTGTCTTAGTCTGTTTTCTGTTGCTTGTAACAGAATATGTGAAACTGGACAATTTGTAAAGGAAGGGAATTTATTTAATACCTCCTATAGTTATGGAGGCCGAGAAGTCCAAGTTCAAGGGCAGCATCTGGTGAAGGCCTTCCTGCTGGTGGGGACCCCATGCACAGTCCCAGGGTGGTGCAGACGGAGCTGAGCGTGCTGGCCAGGTCCCTCTTCCTCTTGTGAAGCCACCAGTCCCACTCTGATGACAAAGGATTAATCTATTCACGAGGGCTCCAGTCGCCTCTTAAAGGCCTCACCTCTGAATACTGCCACATTGAGGCTTAAATTTCAACATGAGTTTTGGAAAATACAAATATTCACACTGTAGCAGAGTTTGAGAAGGGTTGGTATTAGCCTTTCTTTAAACGTTTGGTAGAATTCACCAGTGGAGCCCTCAGGTCCTGGGCTTCTCCTTGAAGGGAGAGTTTTTATTGCTGATCGAATCTCACTTGTTATTGGTCTGTTCAGATTTGCTTTTTCTTTATGATTCAGTCTTGGTAGGTTGTATGTGTCTAGGAGTTTATCTGCTTTTTCTAGGTTATCAAGTTTGTTGGTGTATGATGTTCGTAGCAGTCTCTTGTGATCTTTGTATTTCTGTGACATCATTTATGATGATTTTTCTTTAATTTCTGATTTTATATGAGTCTTCTCTCTTTTTATTGTAGTCTGTCTAAAGATCTTTTCAAAAACCCAACTCTTAGTTTTGTTGATCTTTTCTATTGTCTAATGAGAATTTTCTCATCTCTATTTCATTTATTTCTGCTCTGATCTTTGTTTTTTCCTTCCTTCTGCTAACTTTGGGTGTAGTTCTTCTTTTTCTAGTTCCTTGAAGTGGAACATTAGGTTTTTAGTTGAGAGCTTTCTTTTTTTTGACACAGGCATTTAATGCTATAAACTTTCCTCTTGGAACTGCTGTTGCTGCATCCCATGAGTTTGGTATGTTGTGTTTCTATTTGTGTTTGCCTTAAGATATGTCTATATTTCTCTTTTGATTTCTTCTTTAACCCGATGGTTGTTCAGGAATATGTTGTTTAATTTCCACATACTTGTCAATTTTCCAGGATTCTTCCAGTTATTGATTTATGGTTTCAAACCATTGTGATCAGAAAAGATACTTGATATGATTTCCATCTCCTTAAGTTTGTTAAGACTTGTTTGTGGCCTAACCCTGATCTAGCCTAGAGAATGTCTGTATGCACTTGAGAAGAACGTGTTTCTGCTGCTCTGGAGTGGAATGTTCTGTAGATGTCTGTTAGGTCCATGAGTGGAGTTTAAATACACTGTTTCCTTACTGATTTTCTGTCTTGGTGATCTGTGCATTGCTGGAAGCCGGGTATTAAAGTTCCCTACTGTTACTGTATTGCTGTCTCTCCCTTCAGATCTCTTAATATTTGATTTATATATCCATAACTAGTGCCTCAGAAGTCATCCATATCAGGGGTGAAGGCCACCACCGCGTGTGCCTGTTTGGCTGAGGTGTTGCTGTTTCCTTGTAAGTGAATTTCTGTTGAATATACTTTTATGCTAGAAGCATACTGGTACGTACAGCAAATAATCTCATGTGCCAGGATCCGGCGGCAAGGGGCTTACCGAGTGCCTATGCAGAATCTCTGCAAAGCACGCTCTTGACTTTTACCGGAGAGAAGAATGTTCTGGGTGACATTCACTACAATTGTGGGTTTATCAGAATTTTGGTTTGAATTCACTCAGTTGTTCCTTTTCCAGAAGTTAGGGAGCTACATATGAATGGCCCTGCCATTGTGGCTTCATGTGATTCCAGATCAGAAGTTGGCAAATGTTTTTTAAAAGAGCCGGACAGTATTTGACACATTGCAGGCCACGTGGTCTTGCAGCAGCTCCCCAAACCCGTCCCTGCGGTGTGGGCAGAAGCAGCCCTGGATGTTTGTGAACTAATAGGGGTGGCTGTGCTCCAGTCAGACTTCATGTGTGGACACCGACATTTCAGCTTCAAAGAATTTTCACTGCCACGGAATCTTATTATTTTCTGATTTTTCCTCAATGATTTCAAAATGACTCTTAGCTCACGGGTTTAGGAAAACAGATAGTGGGCAGAACTGGCTCGTGGGCTGTGGTTTGCCGACCGGTGTTATAGGTCACAATGGTATGTTCTAGAAAGTGACACTCTGTGGTTCTGGGTGAGGGTGGCCTGCCACATAGCTTCCCCTTCTGCTGTTGATATTGTTGGCTTGTGGGCTGTGGGTGTCTGTGATTGCGGTTTGAGTGATTCCTTTGCCAGAACTCCTGTCTGGGACAGTGGTCCTGTGTGTCACGAGGGAGGCTGTCAGCAGGCTGGACTCTGCGTGCCATCCCGCTGAGCTGCGTGTGCAGCCCTGACCAGCATCAGCCCTGAGCCCTGAGCGGCATTCACTTCCGTCTCACCTGGGTAATTAAGTCATGCTCATTGCTGCCGCTCCTGGCACAGTGTCTTCCGGCCTGGTTGGGTGACATTATGGGCCGCTGCTGCGTCGATCTGCCCGAGAAGACTTCCAGGTCCGCGCCAATTAGCACTCGCTCTTGCTATCAGAACTTGGCGTACGGGTTTCCTGCTGCGGAGGCTTTGGTTGCACTGGGTGCTGACTATCCCGGAACAGGGAAGCCGGGGAGTGGGGGCAGCACTGGTCTGCCCTCTAAAACAAGCTCTCTGTCATTCTGTCCAGGGGTGAGCATTTTCCCATTCTAATTACACCTCTGCTGTGGGATTCCAGAGCAAATGAGCTCCTCTTTTGTTTCCTGCAGGGCGGGAAAGGACGCATAGGAGTGGTCATATCATCCTACATGCACTTCACCAACGTCTCTGCCAGGTAGGACGAAGATGTCAGCCTGCTACCGACAGCCGAGACTGCCCGGGGCAGGAGGCTGCCTGCCTGGGAGCTGTCCTGGATGGAGTCCCAAGGGCACGGCTGGCCCGTGTCCCCCACTCCCCACTGTTGGGGTGGTTGGACCCTGGCAACCCAGCTTCCAGCTAAGGGTTTCCACTTGCGAGAAAGACATTTTCCTGGTTGGGCGGCCATGTATGATTGATTCTGAGTACTTCCATGGAGACATTAAAAAAATAAGTGAGCTCACTGTCATTCTCTAATAGAAATAGCAGAGGTAAACGTCACCATTACGAAAAGCAAGAACAGAGTTGTCTCACTGGATCAATTTATACCTTATAAATAATGACGGTGATAGCCACTGCTTTTCACATGTACTGGCCCTCTGAGAAGTACACTGAATATTTTCCTTTTCTCCCTGAATTTTCCCAACTAAGCCATGAGGCAGTTATTATTGTTGCCATTGTACAGATGAGGAAACTGAGGCTCAGGGGGCCAGGCAGCTTGCTCTCGATCTCACAGCCTGTGCACAGGAAGCCAGGTCTGGGCTGGTTCTCACGAGGTGGAACAGTCATTGTGGAGGCTTCCAAGTGCCATTGGGGTCCCCTCAGCCAGGCACAGTGGGCACAGCAGAGCCATGAGGACCTCAGCCCCACGCCAGCCCTCCTGGTGCTCGGCAGCTGTGGCATCCCCAAGTCCGCTTCCCAGAGCACAGATCTCCACTCACACTGAGATTCAGTTTAGAAAATACCATTCTTTGTGGGTTTCGCATGTGTGTGTGCACTGTCTTCTCAATGCCCACTTTGTGAAGCCTGAGCTTCCACTCTGAGGATATAGAAGCCTATTCATAGCAGCCAGTAAACCTTTTCCTTTCTAGCACCAAGGAGTGAAATTTGACTTTCTGAATGTTTTCCCTGGAAACAAACTGGGGAGCTAGTGCCTGCCAGGGCGGAAACCCAACCCCTGAGTGCAAATGAGATCCCCTCTGGTGAGAACAGTCACCTGTGTGTGTGCCAGACACACTGAGCTTCCCGTTCACATCCAGCCCTCAGTTACACAGGAGACATTGGTTGGGACCAAGTTTAGCCTGGCTCCTTCTGGACAGAGACCACCCTGAGCATTCCTGCCCTAACAGGGCCGCTTTGTATGAATCGAGGTTCCATGTACTGGGGCTGGGCCTGGCATTTTTGGGGAAGATTGAGGGTAAAGGCCTAATTCATTTAAAGCACAGCCCCGATGGCTCTTTCCGAGGAGTCTCCCCTCCCCACGTAGTCAATATGTATTTCAGCTGCGTGTGTCAGGCAATTTACCTGAGTCTCTATGCCTCAGTGTCTTCTCCTGGGAAGTGGGAATAATAGTTGTACCTCCCAGAGTGTTGTGACACTTCAGTGCGTCATTGCACCTAAAGCACTTAGAACAGCGTTAGTGCTCAGGTACCGGCTGCTGTTAATGCTGCTGTTGTTAGCAGCAGTGACACTATTAAGTGCCTTTCATCCAGTGGCTGACACCACACGCTCCCTGTAACTTGCCTCTACCCTGACCCCGTTTCCTGTGTGTCTCCCCGAGCCAGTTCCAACAGCTGCAGAGCGCCTCCTTTAGTGGGTGTGATGTTAGGTATTTAACACTCACCAATGGTGCCTGTCCAGGTTGCTTCCAGCTTTTCTTTAGAATTTAGGTTGCTTCCGATTATCCTCTACTCCAAAGCTTGCCATGATGAACACATTCTTACACATACATCTGTGATCGTTTCTGCAATGTTCCCTCTTAGATCGTATTCCAGAAGTAATCACATGTTTAAGGCCTTTACCACAAACTCCACAAACAGAACAAAACAGAAACCGAAAGTCACAAAGTAAGAAGAACATTCTTGTATCAGTACTATAAAAATAAGAGTTCCTAAAGGCAAAGCCAGCATTCATGTGAATACTAATGATATTAAAACGGAGCATGACGTTGGCCAGGGCATATTCCCAGCATTTAATAAACAAGTCAATTCCAGACACACGACTACTTAAAGGTCTGTGAGCAGACATGTGACTACACTTTCCCGCTTAAGAGACACATGTACTCAATATGTGAAATGGCTGGTACCTAAATGGACCCCTCTGTCTGTGACAGCCGCCAGGCCGGCCCCTTGCTTAGGCAAATACAGACAGCAGGTTATCCGTTTCATCGCACTTAATGAAAGTCAAAACACATTAAACTTAATTTTAAATATTTTCCTTTTCCTTCTGCCTATCCCTGCATATTTTTTCTGGGTCTTTATGATGTCAGCAATTCTTATACATAACCTCTTTCTGGAGGGACACACACGCATTTTTCTAAGGAAAGGGCCACACTTCTATCAGAGTTTGAAGGAAGCTTTTGGCTCAAACAAGTCTCAATTGTGAAGACTACTGCACTCAGATTCCACGGTTTATGCTGAAGTCATATCAGGAAAACCCACAAATGCCCTGCTTTGAGGTTTCTGGGAAGTTCTGCTGAACACTCCATGTGGGCATTGTGGAGGTCGAGTTTAACGTCAGGTATGTTGTTGGAAGGCAGGGTTACTTTCTGTGGCACTCACTTCAAGACATAATTATACAGCTCTGCGGCCTCAGACACCTTCCCAAGCCCCTCTGGCGCTGCAGTGTCCTGCACCTTCTCAAGTGTGTTCCTAGAAGTGACTTCCTGACCGAGGCACCCTGGCTGGCCCACGTGTGTTCCAGAAACACCACGTGGGACATAGTGGTGTGTACTGTCGTGCCCCAGGCTTGCTGCCCACATCCTCGCTGCCCTGTGACGTCTGCCTGCCTGCGTGTCTTACGCAGAGCCCGCCTAAACCGGCCTCCTTTTTTTGGGAGCTGGGCTGGCTGGAGACAGTTTTGGACTCCGGCCCTGCTGCCTGCCTGCTGAGACTCCAGCAGTTCTCCTGGGGCCCATATGTGGCACATCGAAGTGTCACACCCTTAGATAGCGTGCGGCTGTTTCAGAGGCGAGTTCACATCCTGCAGGTGCAGCTCCCGTTTTGAGTGGAGCATGGTCCTGCAGGGGAGAGGCAGTCTCAGGAGAGACGGGCGGACTGGGAGTACACAGGTGCAGCGAGAGAGGGACGCTTCTTGTGGGAGCTGGTCACTCTGAACAGCTGCAGGACACCTGTGCCCTGTCACCCAGTCATGCAGCAGGACCTCCACTGAGCTGATGCTGTCTCTCTCTCTCTGCTTCTCCAGCGCTGACCAGGCCCTTGACAGATTTGCAATGAAGAAGTTTTATGATGACAAGGTTTCAGCTTTAATGCAGCCGTCCCAGAAAAGGTATGTATGCATCCTACATCCCTGGCGCCGGAGTGAAAAGTGAATGGGATTTTACATTTAAACATGTGAAAACAGAAGAGGCAGCTCCTCTGACCTGACCCCCAGACGGTATCCTCGTGTCATGCCAAAGAACATGAGGGAGGAGCTTGTTCACACCAGAGGCCAGGAGATGAGCCCTGCGGCGTGTGTGCGGTCTGAGCCCTCCGCCGGCTGGCGGGCTCCGAGAGAGGCAGGCCGGGACTCCTGTCCTCACCCGCAGCAGTTGGGGCCTTGTTCTCTTGCAGCGAGTGAGTTCTGATTTCTGTTACGTTGGAACTTGTTTTTATCTGCTAGACCAGCGGTCAGTGAAGTTTTGCTGTAACGGACTAGAGCGATGTGCAGGCCACATGGTCTCTGTCACAGCTGTTCTAACATGAAAACAGCCCTAGGCAATAGTATGTCAGTGAACGTGGCTGTACTCCAATAAAACTTTATTGACACAAACACATTAGCAGGGTACACTGGGCCAATCCTTGTAGTAGCCCATCCGCCCCCTGACACCGGGAGCACTTCTCTTTAATACTGCCCATCTCTCCCTTCTTCGCTGCTTGGCGCCACCCCTGGAAAAGGCTCCGTAACTGTCAGGGAACAGCTGTAGGCGAGCAGAGCTGTCTGCTTCTGCCATCTGGTGCATCCGAGGGCTTTGTCAGCAGACATGGGGTAGGCGGAAAGGGATTCGAAAGGCTGCCAGTGGCACCTTCTCCCTTTGTCTTGCTGTTTCCAGTGTCCTGGGCCCATTTCTGCTCCGACTGCGTGTGTAGGAGGACGGTGGGAGAGTGTGGGGCAGTGGGGCAGCACCTGGCGGGGCCCTGCCCTGAGCAGCAGGCACCACATGGAATGAAAGTCCCTTGCAGAAACCCCAGCATTTTATTGGTATCGTAGTTAAATAGCCCCTTGCTCTGTTTTGAATCACTGTGTTATTTCTCTGTTGAACGGTTTCCAGAATGGTGACATTCGTACGACCTTCCTCAAGGAAGATGAGGCATAAACAGGGACTAACCCACGCAAAATGCTTATCTCACGTTGAGGAATCACAGCTCCGCTTAGTTCCTTGTTTTTGTTCTTGTTACTTACTGTAGCAGCAGCTTGTTAATAGCATTAGAAGACTGGGGAAAAGGGTGGAAATCGCCTCATTTTAACATGCCCAAGGGTTTCCTGCACCCTTCCTGTCATTGCACGTTTGAAGCTATGGCATTTACATTTTTTAACAGTGTAATTGAATGGATTCCATTTTGCATTCCAAGGTTAATCTCCCTGCCCCCGAGATTAGGGAAATGCCCTTATTCCTTGCTGTTTTCTTGTCACCCTGCCCCGTGCCTGCATTAGAAGGTGCGCACCAAGTGGTTACTGAGTGAATGCATAAGGTAAATCTGGAGGAATCCTTGAGACCAGAAGAACGTACAATGACTGCTTTTATGGGAACAGGCTCTGTGATGGGAGCTTCTCTGTTACCTTGAGTGCCCCGGGGGGCGGTGGGGGGTGGGTTGCTGTGGATGCTATATTAGGACTAAGCTCAGAAATCATTTCAAAGTCAAACTTCTAATAATCACTCTTGAGAATGATTAATTAACTTGGGGTTTGTGGCCGAGAAGCTGTAAAGTCTCACAGCAACCTTGACGGGAGGTGAGTTTCCTGTTCCTTTGTTTGTTACACAGAAAAGCCACTGAGCAGTCTGCCCGTGGAGCCAGGTCAGACACCCCCTGTTGTAATTCCCTGTTTTAGCAAAGCTTCAGAAGCAGCTCCTTGGCACCCTGGCGTGGCCTTGTGTTGTGCTGCTGTTAGGGAGGCACCCCTGAACTTCCCTGAACTTGGAGGCCTTCCTCTTTGATAAGTAATTTAAAAAAAAAAAATCCTGGTGTAGTCTTAATTGATCATCAGCATAATGAAAGTGACGTATTGAAATCATTGAAGTGACTTCCTTCCTCTTTTCTTCCTTTTCCACTTTTCCTTCTGAGAAGGAAGCAAGACCGCAGCACTCGTTTCTTGGCCCCAGCACTTTGAGTGAGTGGGGAGAATGGCAGGTGGCTGGTTCTTTCTGGGAGAGCTGACATCTCCTGAGTGTCAGCTGCAAAAGTGACCCTGGGAGGTCGCTAAGACCACCACTCACGTCTTCTGTGCACCTGTGGGTATTCCTTTGGCGAAGGGAAGAGAGACCAAACAAACGTCTTGGCTTGCAGAAATTAGGATCCTAGAAATCATCCTAGCATTATAGCATTATTTGGCTTTTGATATTTATGCCATTTTGACACGATGCCTTGGGTGCCTGAAAGAACACTAGAAAGATGTAAGGAGAGTAGATGTCCAAATTCTCTAAAGGATGCTGCTGCTTAGGGAGTCAGCCCCTGCGGTGCTTCCTGCCCCTGTGGCCCTCCCCGAGCATCCTCCTCATCACCCCTGGCCGCAGAAGTGCAGGCAGAGGAGGGGGAGTGTTCCTCAGGGAGCCACACACTTTGACTGGGCCTGGCCATTCCCTCTAAGTCACCAGCTCTGTGGGCGAGGCTGCCTACAGTCTGGCAGTATCCCCCGGGGAGTGCGGAGGCTGTGACTCCATGTTATTGTCTACTCTGCCCCTGACATCCAAGCAACTGACTCATCTTTGCAGCAAGCCCAAAGCCCAGGTCTCATTATTCTCCCCAATACAGGTGAGGGAAGGGGACACTTGGGACCGCTGAATAGCAGCCCAAGCTTGGTTCTCACCAACAGGGCAGAGCTCACCTTTCCTTGCTAGTTTGTGCATCCCTGCAGCCGTAGCTGACGCTGAGAGCTGGGAATGTGGAAAAAAGGTCCTGTCATGGTGGTTCCTGTTGCTTAGGAAAGTGACATTTGAATGCTGAGTTTGTTATATCCACATTTTCAGAGAAATTTAAGCTTATGTCCAGTGCAACTCAAATATATAGGTGTATAGAGAGATTTATGGGAATTCCAAATGCAAGTTTTTTGCTTTTATAAGTGGTTATAAATAATGCAAGGGACAACTGAAAATTCCAGCCTGCTCTGGGACGTGGCCGAAGCATGTGCTCTGTGTTGGTCCCCTGGCAATCTAGAGGCAATCCCTCGGTTTTTAAAACTTACACACTAGTTTGAGATGAAGCATGGAAAACATCATCCCCAGGGAGTCAGGGAGTTATTTCCCAAAAAGAAAGAAAAGATAGTAATGGGAATATAATGAAGCTATTTTTATAAAATATCTGGCTTCTCTTCTGCACAGCTGTGAAAACTATGTTTACTAAGTAGAAACATTTTATTTTTGAGAAGGCTTTTGATATGGTCTTTAGAGGGCATCTGACACTCTATCATTCGTTCATTCATTCATTCATTCATCTCTACCTTTAATGCTATAGGTTAATATCATGTGTAAAAAGTTAAAATCGATTTTTTCCACCATTGGCTGGATGAACTTGTGAAATCTTTTCCCATTATTTTTGTTTCCCCTTATTTTCATCCATGGTCTGAATTTTCTTTGGTACTGATGGCCACTCTCTGGGTGGTCACTCACAAACTCAGGGCTGTTGCAGACGGTCGGTGACCTGTCTGCCATCTCTACAGCAACAACTACAGCTTATATTTGCTGTGAACTTTGTTGTTTGTGTAAGGCATTCCTATTTTTTTACAAGTCATGTATTTATTTGGGACTTATAATAATATTCTTTTTAACAAAATTTTTCCTTATTAAGAAAACGTGATGGAAGAAATAAGTTGCACTTACCTTAACATTTTGTCTTTCATTTACCTGAAAATATGAATTCATTAAAAAGTAGTTTTGTGGAAAGGATAGATGAGGGTTATACGCCCAGAGGGTATTTTGAAAGTATTACTTTTCGATTGGTTAAACTATGAACTGAGCAGCCCTTTGTGGACTGATGTGGGAAGCTGGTGACTGTTGAGAGCCAGTTTTGCGGGGGGCAAGTCTCCAGAGTCCCGGGGCCCAGGCAGGAGGTGACCTCCTTCCCTTCCTGTCTGACTGCGACGGAGCATGTGGCCCTGGACTTTGGCCTCCTTTTGGGGCTTGCAGCAAAACAGAATTATCCTGCTGTCACCCTAACCCTCCTCGTCTTCAGGAAACTACTTGTGCTCTCTCTGGTGGCATGGGTGGCAGTTACAGCCAGACCACATCAGTGGAAAAGAAGGCTCTGAGACCAAAATATGGGACAAGACCTGGGTCAGGTAGAGGCCTTAGTTTCCCCAAGGGCAGCTATTTGCCCCCCCATGAGACTTTGGCGGTCACTCTTGGCTCAGCCAAAGTCAGACTCCCCCCTCCCATCGACGGGCACCCTCAGGCACAGCACCAGGATGTTGGCATGGAAATGTAAAACAATGCCCAGTCCACCCAGATGCTTGGGTACTGAGAGCAGCCACGGGGTAAATGACCGCCTCACCTGTGTGGTGACTGCAGAGGGCCGTGAGGGGGTGGCCGGGTGTGGTGGAGTCAGCATGCTGCCAAAAAGCAGGGCCAGCTGAGGAAGTGGATTCCTAGCGTCCAGGGAGGGCTGCCAGTGCTGGAGGGAAAAAAGAACTGGTCCGGATGGAGTGACGAAGGCTCCCCATCCAAACATCTGTGGTTCCTCATCTTTGCTTAATACCAGGGAGCCAAAGAACCTATGAAATCTGCAATGTGTATGATTTAGATAATTAAAAATAGATGAGTCACTCATTCCTCTGTCTACATAAAGCACAGAGAAGGTAGGAAGTCTTATCAGGGTAGAAGATACCTGGCGAGGAAGGGTATGGAGCCGTCTGGAGGCTCGGCCATGGTCTGGTCACTGGCCGCCAGGGTGTGTAGGGTGTCCAGGGTGAGTGTCCGGCCTCTGCGGTCCCCCACTGGGGGCAATGACTACTTGTGGCCTGGCCGTGCCTAGCTGTGGCTTCGCTGGACAGGGACAGAGGCCTTCCAGGTGTGGGGTGCTTGAGACCTTCCAGGAGGTTGCTTGGGCTTCAGTGTCCCTGGTGCCTGGTGCATAGTCAGTGTGGGATGTCCCCAGAGATGCATGGGGGTGGGGGTGCCGCGCCGAGACCCTGCCTGGCCATGAGGTGGGACAGGTGCTCTCCCCGGACCCCAGGCAGGGCTGGTCAGTGCTCCTACCTGACTGCGCCCAGGGCAGGCACCGAGGGCACTCTGGAGTCTGAGCCGGCTGTTCCTGTGCAGGTACGTTCAGTTCCTCAGCGGGCTCCTGTCTGGATCGGTGAAAATGAACACCTCGCCCCTGTTCCTGCATTTGGTCGTCCTCCACGGCACCCCCAACTTCGACACCGGTGGAGGTGAGTGTCCTGCATGAAGTGGTGCCTGTGATTTGCTGGCCCAGACTTGGGGCTGGCCCTGATCCCTCAGTGTAGACAAGTCTCTTTCCTTTGAGGGCCCAGGATCTGCTCCTCAGCCTCCCTGGTTGCTGACTGTGGCCCCTCTCGAGGACTGAATGCCATCTTTGTGGGGTTGGGCCAAGTTAGGGGAGGGACAAGAGGCCAGTTGGGGTGAACACCAATACCCCTGTGTCCTGTGGACAGTGGCTTGGGCAGGCACAAGTTGTCCTGGGCTGTAGCCCTGGGAGTCAGCTGTGCAGCTGGCCTCGAGGTCACAAGTCGTGAGAGAAGCGCAGCAAGAGAGGCATGCATGTGACCTCCCCTGACTCGTCTCATGAGCCCATCTCCTTGTTCACCTTTAACATGACCCCAGAGGAAAGCACACAGCACGAACCTGGGATCAGGGCCCTGTCCCCTCCTCCCAGTCCCATGCAGCTACACACGGCACCTAGCTGGGGACAGGACGCCGTCTCCTCCTCCCGAGTCCTGCACAGGTTCTTGCTTATCAGTGTCTTTTGTCTGTAAAGTACATCCTTGCCTTCAGGTCCCCCTGGGCATCATGGCCAGAGTGTGACCTTGCTGAGTGGCGAGTTGATCGTGAGGCAGCCTGGCTGGATGGTTCAGGGTCCTTTGTCACCCTGTGGATAAAGGTAGAACTGTTGCTCTGCAGGCACCCAAAAGTGGGCTTGGCTTCAAGGTGAGGCCTGCCTTTTCTGCAGCAACGCCGGGCCTCCACGGTCCCCGGGTCTGGCTCTGGCCGTGGTTTTCCCAGACTTCAGTGGCCACCTTGTACGGTCTCCTGGTACGGGCACCTTTCTCTCTCTCTGTCTGCCAAATTCCCATTTGTTTTGTCTGGGTTACAGCTTTACAGACGGTTGTGCCTCTCTTTCAGTGTGCCGGCCCTTTCTGAAGCTCTACCAAGCCATGCAGCCCGTGTACACATCAGGGATCTAGTAAGTGCTGCTCTTCCCAAGGGACTTCTGCACAGCCCGGGCATCGCCCCAGAGCCTCAGCAGGAAGGCGGGGAGGGAGGAGGGCAGAGAATGCCGAGGAGCTAGAGAGAGGGTCTGGAGGGGAAAGCCCTGGCATGGCCAGTGTTCTGGCATCCCACCTCAGCCCTCCCTCCTGCCCTGAGTGGGTGGGTGTCTTGTTACTGTCACACCAGTCGGCTCCATTAAGGGGCATGGATACTAGAGCTTGGGGCGGGGAGAGGGCCATTCCAGGCTCCCTGTGGATACCCAACCCTGCAGATGCTCAAATCCCTTATTCAAAGTGGCTTAGTATTTGCGCATAACCTATGTGCATCCTCTCGTGTACCCATCCCTAGACTACTTACAATACCTCGTATAAGGTAAATGCTACGTAAATACTTGCTATCCTGTATTTTTTAATTTGCATTCTTTTCTATTGTTATATTGTTACTTTTTATTTATTTTCCACGGTATTTTTTATCTCAAGTTGGTTGAATCCATGGATGTGGAACCCACAGATAAGAAGGGTCACCGGTAAATGTGTTGGAGAGAGTCCCGGGACTGGGTCTCCTTATGGTTTTTCTCTCTCTCCTTTGCGTTTTGGGTACAGTGTAGCCACAAGTCCTCAGAATTTCTATGAATTTCTGAGGTTTTTGGTTTTCTTTTTTTCGTGTGGATAAGCATTTTATGAGTATTAATGGAAACCGAGTAAGGGTAACAAAGGTTCTCACCACTCAGAGCTGCTGTCACCTTTCTGGGTTCGAGCTGGACCCTGCACATGCTGATGTCACTTTGGAAGTTGCATCTCAGCTTGTGACTGACTGAAGCTGCGGCCGAGCGCGCCAGGCCCCTTCCTCTGAGGCTGCAGGGTCCCCGCCATGCCCGGGCCCTGGGGTTGGGCCTTAGTCACTGTGGGTTGTTGACCGACCACGATGATGCTGTGGGGACCCTCCCTGGCCTGGGAGCTTTCGTTTTAGATTTCCATAGTGTAGATTCCCAGGAATTGGATTCTGAGTTAAGAGGGACATTTTGTGTAATTTCTGAATTTTTAATTGTAGTGTTGCATTTCTCAACATGTGTTCTTGCCATGAAATCATGGAGTTGCATAGTGACCTGCCCTCTTGTTTATCCCAAAGCACTGTTGGCCCAGAAAACCCCGGCAGGATCTGCATTGCCATAGAGCCGGCCCAGCTTCTGAAGGGGGACGTCATGGTGAGTGCCATCGTGGCTGGGCATGGTCCCCACCCTCCCAGCAACAATGACTCAAAAGGGAAGAACGATTCTATTTTAGAACAATAACCACTCTCCCCCAAAAAGCCCTGTAGGAAGAATGAAAAGTACCCTTAACCAATTACCTTAAGTAAGGTATTTGGTTGATTTTCTGAGTAAAACCATTTTAAGTACAGGTACAGAACAAATCTTCGTCCTTGCTTCCCTTGCATCATAGAGCCACTCGATATGTATAAACGGGACATTAAAGTCCTAACTCAGCCACTACACCTCCGAGTGTCCCCATTTTCTGACAATAATTTGCATTCTTAATATGATCATAGGCCTCCTAGGGTATCGGTGTAGAAATAGAATATTTATTTACTATTAATAGCCAAATTATGAAATATAAGTGGTGTTATTACAGCTTGATTAATGATCGAAACTGATTTCTTCAGATAATTTTGATTCTTGGGTGTGTCGGTTCTTGGAGGAGATTAGCTGTTACATTTTTGCCTTTTATTGATCTTGAATACAGAAAAATTCATACATTTAAAATAATTTTAGGAAAGGTTTTGTCTAAAATAAGGAAAGCTTCTATTTTTTTATTATTTTATTTTATTTTATTTTATTTTGTTGAGACAGAGTCTAGCTCTGTCACCTGGGCTAGAGTGCAGTGGCGTTATAGCTCACTGCAACATCCAACTCCTGGCCTCAAGTGATCCTCCTGCCTAAGCCTCCTGAGTAGCTGGGACTATAGGCACGTGCCACGATGCCCAGCTAATTTATTGTATTTTTAGTAGAGACAGGGTCTCACTTTTGCTGAGGCTGGTCTCAGACTCCTGAGCTCAAGCGATCCTCTCGCCTCGGCCTCGCAGAGTGCTAGGATTACAGACGTGAGCCATCACGCCCAGCCAAAATAAGGAGAGCTTTTAAAGCATATGTATGGTTTTGAGCATTTGTAGAATCACTTACTTGCAATCTTTATACTCACTTTAATAAGAAGGTGAGACAATGCAAGAGTTGGCTTTCCATTTTATTTTAAATGGCCCATCCAAAGTCTTTCCCCTGAAAATTTGGATTTTAAAACACTCTTAGTAGATGGGCAATACCTCACCTTGCCCATCTTGGATTTGTGCAAAAATCTAGTCAGGAGGGGACCTATGGATACAGCCATACCTGCCGAGTCCCTCTCAGTCCCAGGGCCCCATAGGCTGTCCTGTGACATGGCTCACTGCCCTGAGGGAGGATTCTGCAGGGTGGTGAGGTGGCCTGGGACCTCGGCCACATGGCTGAGCCCTGCCCTTTGCAAGGCATTGCACTGAGCACTTCATAAATATCGTGTCTTCTGCTTCACAGGTGCAAAAACTGAGGCTGGGGTGCCTCAGACATTGTTGCAGGCTCTCTTTCTCAGCACCCTAGTCTACTGCTCCCAGGAAAAGGGACCTGGGGCTGGAGGTCTGTCTTCAGTGTGCTGTGCATCCGGGCCTGGTTAGGAGCAGGGGGAGGGGGAGGTGGGGGGGGGGGCTTCTGCTCCTGGGCTACTCACGTCTCCTGCCCCTGCTGAGTGTAGCCCCGGTCTAGGTCTCCCAGGACCTCCTGGGGATTTTGGGCAAAGGGCTGAGCCTTTATTGAGCACCACTGTATGCCAGCACTTGACTCTGCCAGCGGCTCCGGAGCTGGAGCCAGTGTTCTAGCTTTAAGTAGAGGCCACGAGGGGTTGGTGGTGATGCTGGCAGGATTTGGTCTCTACCTGCCACGGGAGCGGGGCTCTGGAGTTGTCATCTCCAGGGTGGGTGCTCCCTGTCTTCAGGTCTTCAGTGACAAGTAGTTAGGGCCATGTCCCTTCGCAATGACCTTCAGGAGTTGGCCAAAAGACTGCGATGTGGAGGGTGGGTCTCAGACTGGGGTGCATGGCTCCCCATCCTCTGGAAGAGCACAGGTGGCCGCTCACCTCGCTGTGTGTGGGCTGGTGGCTGCGGGGTCTTCGTGAGGCCAGAGGGGTGGGGGCGGTCCGGAGGCTGAGCGTGCCCTGGGAAGTGGCCAGCTGCCCCCTCCCCTGCCCTCCCACCCCTCCCACCCCTCCCTCACTCCCCTCCCTCTTCTTCTTGCCCTTCCTCCCTCCCTCCTTCCTCCCATCACTATTTCATACCACTCCTCCTTCCTGCTGGCATCCATCCAGTCATCCTTTTGTGAGTGTTTGGTGCGTTTCTGAGTCCCTGTGCTTGGCCCTCAGCATAGGAAGGAAGGGAGGGGTGCGTGACATCTTTGTCCTGGAGGAGCCTGGTGGGGACATGGGCTGTCACAGGAGGGGACTCACAGGTGCTGTGAAGCCTACGAGGGCCATGGTGGGATGGGTGGGCCAGGCCAGGCGAGGGATCAGATGGACGTGACCTGAGTCGGTGCCAAGCTGGAAAGGGTGTCACACATGGAGGGCACAGTGTCCCAGGCTTCGAGGGCCCTGCTGGAGGCTGGTGCCTGTGTTAGGACGTCTGTCTGTGAGGAAAGCCCTTGTCTTGGAAGGCTGAGGCCGGGTTTTGTAGGACTTGTATATCTGCACAGTTTCTTTTGGGAAGTGTGGGCCTCTGCCCTGTGAGGACCCCACTGAGGGGTGTGAGGATTAAATGAGCTCACTCACAGGGGTCTCCCAAGACAGCCCTGGCAGAGGGTGGGGCTGCATCGTTGTGAGCCTGGGGCATCACCAAGGCCAATGTCACCCACCAGAGCAGACAGCAGCTCGGCCTTGGGGTGGCCACCACCTCCTCCTGTAGGAGGGACCCTTGCAGGCCCCAGGAGTGGTCCGTGCCGCCCGCAGTGGGCACCACAGCCCGAGCTCGCGGTCTGGGTAAACGTCACGTGCACCCCCATTGCAGCAGCTGACAGGTGGCTTTGAGCGGGGAGTGGGTGTGATTCGGAGGGGAGGTGGTGGTTTTGGTGTGAGGTGGCGGTTTAGCACAGGAATGGGGTGGGGCGGGGAGGAGAGCCATGAGTGGGTGAAGGAGGCGCTCGCCGCCGGGCATGCTTGGACTTAGCCTGTTCCTGTGCACCGTTCGCCCCTGGTGAAGGCCCTGGGAGTTCCGGGGCCTGGCAGCCGTGTGTTGCTCCAGCTCAGGAAGGCACGGGCCTGTGTCTTTGGATGAAACACCTTGCCTTCTGGGCATCCAGAGGCCACACGAAGGCGCCTCTCGTCTGTGGTTATTTGGTTATTGGTACAGGTGGTGTTTTGCCTGTCAGCTAAAGAGGCTATTCCCTGTCAGGTCTGGGGCGTTCTTGATGCTTTGCTGTGGCAGGAAGTCTGAAACGGTGACTATTCGGACTGTGAATATATTTCTCAGAAAATTTTATTTCCGATTCAAACTTACGAGTCTACCTACTGCTGAGCAGAGACATTGGAAAGGGCAGGCCGTGGAGCAGGACGGGCAGGCCGCGGGCGCGTATTCAAACCTCTGCCTGGCCCCGGCCTCTGGAGGAGCCATCAGTCGGGACGAAGTGCCCAGGATGTGGCAGGAGCATGGCCCGGGGCCGCAGGCTAGGTTGGTTCCACCCTGCGAGGTCCTGGTCTGGGGCATGAGGTCCAAGAGGCTCCCTGTATCGTTCCCTACAAACAGGGTCACTCGAGGGCAGGGAGGCTCTAAGCACCGTGAGGAAGTAGTTCTGTGAAGAGGGACACTGACCTCAGGGGATGAGGGGCAACTGGAACATGGAGTGTTTTAGGGAACAGAGAGTGGGTAGAGGTGGGGGATGAGAGGATCCCTGGAGTGAGTTGGGCACAGACGGGATCACCTGTGGGACAGGTGCCAGGTGCAGGCCTCACCTCCTGACCCAGGTGAGAGCAGGTGGGAGGCCAGTGTGGAGGGCGGGCTGCTGAGAGGACGTCACACTTAGACTTTGCTACAGGAGGGCAGGGCTGTGCTGGTGTGGGGTACTGGCATACGAGGGGACCCCCCTTTCTTCCGAGTGATCTTCCAGACTGTCTTAGTCCGTTCGGGCTGCCGTAATAAAGTATCGCAGACGGGGCGGCTTGTACACAGCAGAATTTATCTCTCACAGTCTGGAGGCTGGAAGTCCAAGATCAAGGCCCCAGCAGACTCGGGGGCTGGCCAGGGCTGGCTTCCGGTTCATAGAGGGTGCCTTAGCACCATGTCTCCACATGGCAGAAGAGGCCAGGGAGCTCTCTGGGGCTGCTTTCGTAGGGGCATGGATCCCGTGTCACCCTCATGACCTGTCACCCCTCGGAGGTCCCACTCCCCATGCCATCAGCTCAGGGTTGGGAGTCCAGCATGTGAGTTTGGGGGACATAAGTGTTCAGACCCATGTCTCCCCCCCAGCTATTCCAGCGCCCCCGTGCCCGGCTGTCCAGATCTTTCCGGGTCTTCGTTGTGCCTGGCTGCTGTGTCCCCCGCTGTGCCTCTGGTGGCTCCTGACCCTCCCGGGCAGCACAGTGTCTCCTTCGTATCTCCCACTTTCTTCCTCAGGTTGGGGCAAGGATGGTTGTGCTCTGCCGCCCCCCTGCTCATTCCTGGGCTCAGTGAAGGTGCCCTCTCCTCTGGGCTGAGGTGACCACAGCCTCAGACCACATCCTAGGGACCTTGTTCTTCTGGCCTGGCCTGTGGTGCCTGCCCAGGGGCCTGTTCTCTTCCCGTGACTTCCCACCTGCAGCCTCTCCCGGCTGTCCCAGGCTGGTGTTGTCCAGTCTCCATCTCCTCCTGGTCCTCTGACCCCCTCACTGTCTCTGAACTGCCTCTGATTTGCTTTGGATTCAGAACATTGTGTCCCCCAGCCCACTAATGTCCACCTGCCACTCTGTATTGCCGAGTTGATCCTGCCTTCTATCCCTAAGCCCTGCTGGTTTTCAGAATTGTCCATCTACTCTGTCCATGAACTCCAAACTCAAGCTTCGCCGTGGACACCCCCTTGCCCTACATCTCACTTGCTGTGCAGATTTGATGCTGGACGAGTCCTGCCTCTGGCTGCTGTCATGCAGGCTCCATGCAGTCCCTTCCTACCCCCAGGCCGCTGCCTGTCCCCCTGAGCCATCCTCCAGGCAGTGCAGCTGGAAGCTCGCATCTGGCCGTGGTTTCCCCACTGCAGCCCAGCATCTGTGGGAGGAGGTCCCAGCGCCTCTCTTCCAACCTCCCCCCCCCCATCATTCAGCCCAGGGCCCCTGTGCTGGTGGTCACTCTGGGCACTGTCCCCTCGTCGCTCTCCTCTTTCTTGCTCAGGCTGCTCACCCACGTCAGAGGGCCAGCTCTGAGCTCCCGTGACTCCCAGGCTGTGGCTGTGCCTTCCCCAAGGCTGGGCTCTGTCATCTATAGTGGAAGCCCCATCTGCACTTTGAGACAGGCTGGTTGTCACTTATTGCAGGCAGTCTAGAGTCTGTCATGCTTCTCCTCAGAGTGGGGACAGATGCTCAGTGGGCATCTGAGATGCTCAAGAAGAACAGTAGACTCCTGATTGGTATGTGCCCTCAGGGGCTGGTGCTGTGCCCAGTGGGTCATTATCATCCCCACCCTGCAGACAGGAGCTGTGGCTGAGGCAGAGCACCGCCAGCCAGGGCCATACCCCAGCACGGTGGCTGTGCCAGCATCTCCAAAAACCACTTAGACAGTGAGCCGTGTGCCCTGGGGGCTGCCAGCTCCTCTGCGAGTGGAGATGGCTGGCTGGGTGTGGCTTGATGCTGTGGTGACACATGTGTCCTGGGTGTGTCCACATCGAAGCCAAAGCCAAACGTGCCTGGAGAATCCGGGAGCGTGGGAGTTCTGGAATTTCAGCGTCAGGTTTAGCTCGAGGGGGTCTCTTGAGGGGAATGCTTCCTGCTGTGGGGGCCCCTAGTCCACGAGTGATTTGTTTCCATTAGACATGCCAGCAAATAGGAGATTCCAGATCTTTTCACAAGAAATACTTACTTTGATAAAATAATTTCCTTCCTGTGCTTTTATTCCTTCCTCACATGGAATATTTTTGGGGTTGCATTTTGATATGGTTTATGCTTCCTGTGTTTACGATTCCTTCTTGTACACTCTGCAGTATTTTCGGCAGTGTTATCAGATGGGAGGAGGAAGATGTGGTTAACAGCTGAAAAGCGTATTTTTCCATCGCAGAGGATCATTTTTCCTTGCACTGTTCATAGAAGTGATTAGCTAAGAGGTTTAGTGTGGTTATATACCGCTAAAAAGCCTAAAATACTTTAACCTGCTGTATTTTGCCAGTGCTGCCGTAACAAAGTACCCCAGAAGGGGCCTCGGTCTCAGCTTCAACAACAGAAGGTCATTCTCTCATATTTCTGGAGGCTGAAAGTCTGGGATCCAGGTGTGGCCAGGGCTGGTTTCTCCGGAGGCCTCTCTCCTAGGCTCGTAGATACTGTCTTCCCCCTGGGTCTTCCCAAGGTGTTCACTCTGCATCCTAATCTCTTTTCATCAGGATCCCAGTTATAATTCATTCAGGTCCACCCCAATGGCCCTTGTGAAGACCCATCTCCAAATACAGCCACATCCTGAGGCCTTCAGCCTATGAATTTTGGAGGGACACAGTTCAACCCATAACACCTTTGTTCATTAAATAAACCTGTTCTAGAATGTTTGGTAAGATTAATGACAGAATTGAGTGCAGCTGATCACCCAGCACCTTTGGCTGTGATGTTTCACCAGCATGCACTTGGGAGCAAGTGACCACAGCCTGTGTGTGCCTGCGCTGGGCACGCGGGCAGTGGATGTGCCAGGGGGCAGTACACAGGTCCCGTTTCCAAGAGTTCAGATTCCAGTCGTCCCACTAGATGAACAGGCAGATCACGGTAGTGCGGACAGAGCTGGGAGCGTTGGGGTGTGCACAGAGATGAGAGTTGAAGGTTCAGGTGGAAGAGACAATTTCTGGTGTGTCAGACGAGGAACAGCTCCCAGGCACAGCTGAGGGTCGGGGTGGTCGACCTGGAGTGCAGAAGCCCAAGGTGTTACTGGTGACGCTCAGGTCAGAGTCTATGGAGTCTGCGTTGTGCTGACACCCAAAAATCCTGTGCTGTTGACTTCACCTGAAAATGATCTCAGGGATCCCCACAGGAAGAGAAATGCTGTAGCATCTTCCTTGTTCCTGGCAGAGCATCCCTGGAGAGATATGTGAGCCATGCTCCTTCCTACTGTTTAAATTGCTGAGTGTCCCGAGCGTTTGTAACACAGAATGTACCAGTGCCACATTCCTCCTCTCCAGCCGCGGCCTATCTCCAGTTGAACCCAAACTGCCACACATGGCACAGGACACCCACGCTGGCTTCACTCTGTCCCCTCCTCCTTCAGTTTTGACCTGTTGGTGCTTGGTGTGCACCTCTGCAAGTTCAGTGAGCAAACTTGAGTTGAGAAGGCTCAGATGGGGCAAGAGGTTACAGGGCCTTTTCCGCATAAAGTGCAAATATGCAGGTGATTTCATTTCTTTTGGCAACGCTCTTGACTTGGAAAGGCTCCTAGGGAGCAGAACACGCTTGCATTGGTTTACCGCCCGAGGGCTGCAGGTATCTCGGTGAGCTCTCTCTGTCTGTCTGGGTGTTTTTGTAGGCTATTTCTCTGCCTTCGAAGGTGGAAAGTAGCTTCCCAGGCTGGCTCGCCAGCCTTCCTCTTCCTCCTTGGAAAAGGCATCGTATCCGCCTTAATTTCCCCCTCCTTGATTTTGGTAAATGTCTGCCTTGTCTTCAGGTACTCTGCCTGTCTTTCCTCAGGAGGACTGTGCATGAAGAGATGTTGGCAGAGATAACAGAGCTCAAATTCTTAGAGAAGGAAGGGCCGGAGTGGAGTCTGACTGGCTGGGAACGTGACTTGGGATAGTGGGACTCTGTTTGCTGTTCCTTTGACCCCAGGGACTGGTGGGTGGTGCTGTGACTGGCGACATCGAAGTCGACACTGACCCACCGTCTGCCCTTGCCTCAGCAGGGCCAGCCCAGCGCCGGCGGCCCCTCCCGGCGGTGCACCTGCCCGTCCCGTCTTTGCAATGTGCTTTTCACTGAAGGTCGGGTTCTTAAGCCTGCTCCTCTTCAGAAGGGCAGGACTTCGAGAGGTTCAGTAAATACGATGTTGTCAGGTAGGAGGCAGTGCCTTGGTGAGGGCAACCGAGTCATTATATAACCCGGCTCAGGATGTCTCGTGGGCAGCAGGCCCCTCAGGCATCTGGCGGGGATCCTGGGGCCTGACCCAGCTTGCCTACCCCCTACGGCCTCGGCTCGGAGTCTGAGGCTTGTAAACACTTCTCCGTCTGACGTTCTTTGTCTTGCTGCCTCACTCGGGCAAACTCAAGGCCACTTGCATTATGTGTTCACGGTTGCTGGCTCTGTGACTTCACGCTAATGACCTGGCTTGTAAACAAAAGTGATGCCTCCTCAAGAAGTGTTCACAAATAGCACTCTCGTTTGTTGTTTCTTACTGAGGGCACTTACATAAAGCCAGGGAAAATGAAAGTGTTCGCCTGAGACTGTGCCCTAGGCAAGGTTTAGACAGACCTCTGTTGTACCCAACACAACATTATCTTGTGGTTGTCTTTCTCCCTGACTGTAACGTGAATCTTCTAGACCTGCACCAGGTCTCAATCCCTGCTGTCATCTCAGCACAGTGGACTTAGTTATGTTCTCGTTTGCAGCCAACATCCACTCACCTTTCAGTTGTTTTAGGTCATGCCTGACAATATTGCCACCATCTGAAATCATGTTCAGCTCCAAGTGAGATCATGGTTGCCGTTGGCCCTGCATGATGTAAGTCTTTGACTTACGAGGCTTAGTTATCAAAGTTTTTAGCCTCCAAATTTATGGTTGTAGCCCATTCCTTGAGGAAACAGATTCTTTGAGACTTAGTCAGTAGGGGCCGCCAGCAAAGCATTGAACGAGAGTGTGACTCTTTTCCGTTAGGGGTGCTTTGAGGGTTCCGCCATTGTGCTTAGAAATTTTAGGGGAGGTTGGATCTGAATAGGATCTGAATAACCCTGATACTAGCTGGCGTGGGGAGGAGGGCAGGAACTGATTACACGAGGGTTGATTTCTGAATTGGGAGCAGGCATCCCTGGGGCTGATGCCTTAAACCTTGACGCCCTTGGTCCAAGGTGCTTTTTCTTTTGGTGATGGAAAGTTTGAAATAGAAACACAGCCATGTGGCTCGAGGATTAAGCAGATCTATTAGCATATCATTTATTTTTTAACACCAGAATCATAACTTCTTCGAGAACTCCGTGTGCCTGCCTTTGGACCTGGACTCCTCCAGGGACAAGCGGGATAAAAGCGTGGCTCATGCCTGGTCACCCGTGACTTATTCAGTCCTGTCGAGGGCATAGGCATATTTTCATGCATCTGTTAGAAAATAAAGTTGGGCCAGTTTTTCTGAATTGCTCCATCAGACTAAAAGAGAAGCGTGTGTGCAGAACTTCCCACTGAGGTCATTACTCACCCCATAAGACATTTTTGAGAACCAACGACCCCTCTGTCTAGAAGCTTATGCCCTTTAAATGATAGAAACATATAAACATATCATCTGTTGTTGGATTTACAAATTGTATTAATAGACAGTGCTAATTTAATCTTTAAAACAAAATAGCAAGCTTAGTATTATAATATCCATTTTGCAGTCAGAGAACATAAACTCCATCGAGGCTGTAACTTCCCCAAGATCTGAGAGCTCCTCGCCAGTCGCATGTCCGCGTGCTTTTGCCGTGGGCTCTGCCATGGCACCGTGACAGATTCTGCACATCATTCGATGCAGTGCTTACTATTTCTTACTTTATTTTTCCATACTACAAAACTGTGACTGCAGCTCTTTGAATTGTTGTTTTAAATGCAGATATTCTAAAATCTGAAGGCAAAGGATCAACATATTCTAGAAACATTCTGGGGAGACCCAGGTAAATAAAACTACTACAGCCAAAGGGATGAGGGAAATGACAGACTTCAGTCACTCTAACCTTTGCAAAGTGTCTGCATTACTCTTTATTTTAAAGGGAGGCATTTGGGGCCCTTGTATTAATATCAACCACAGTGTTGATCGTTCTTTCTGTTAAGTGGTAAGAGCACAATTCTGATCTCTCGCCACCAATACTAAAAAGATTTGTTGGCATAGATAATGAACAATTACTGCACACTCTGGAGGGCCCCTGGTGGGTGAGTGGGTCTGGTCTCAAGGTCAGACCTGCTGCACTGATGGTGCCTGCTGCGAGCCCCGTGTTGGGGAAAGTCCCGCCGTTTTCCCATCTTTCAGAAGAGAGCTGGCGTTGGTTCTGAGTGGTCAGGAGGGCTTCATGGGGGGTGTTTGCCTCCTGGATCCATGGGAAAGCTGTCAGTGTGAAGCAGAGGGAGTATGTATAGTGAGGGGTTGGATCTCAAGCCAGCAAGCAAAGTTATTGTCGTAATACCCAAGAAAGCCCCTCAGGAGAGGGTCACCACATGCAGGGCAGCAATTGTCCCTGGACATGAGGTTGGGACAGACCACTTCATTTCATGGACCAGCCCTGGGGGTACTCGAGACCCTGTGCTGTGCAAAACAGGAATGTTCTCACAAAAGAATCACCTTCCCTGTGCCCTGAGGGCGTTTGGGAGCTGCCCAGCCTGGGACCCACAGATTCCCATCTCCTTCCCTCCCTCACTCAGGGCACCAGCATGGCCTCTCCCTCCCCAGCCTGCTGGAGGAGGGTTGGCATTCCTGCCCGCTGAGTCACTGTGTTGTGTGCAGCTGTCATGAGAGGAGCGGAGCTGAGGCACAGCCCGGGCTCCTGGAGCGGGTGGGCAGGACCTGGCCAACAGGGGGCCCCAGGGTTGGGGTGAGCTGTCCCCACCACGGTGGGCTCTTTGATAAGTTGGGCGGGTAGGAGAGGAGCTTCCGTCCTGCAGGGGGAAAGCTCCCTGGGAAAGGGAGCACTGAATGGGTGGACGACGCGCTGCCTCCCCCTTCTGCAGCCCTGCCCTGGAGCCTGCAGTGCCCCATGCTCACCTGGGACACTCCTGCCCAGCAGGTGCTCGCCCTTAGCCACTGCCCGAAGTGGGGAACGCGCTGCTGTCCTTGTGGCTGTCCTTGCGTGGCTGTGCTGGGTCTGCCTCCTCAACAACTGTCAGCTGCTTAAGACCTTGTTTTTATTGGTCAAGTCTTCAGTTCCCCTAAGTATTTATAAAATTTGAGAGCAAGACTGGCTTGAGTCTGGCTTGAATCTGGGCCTCTCTTTTCCTTTTCCCACCCCAATCTCTTTTCTCTCACCTCCTTCCCAGCGACTAGCGGGAGAGGACAGATAGGGGCGGATGCCCACAGCCACAGTAGGGCACGTGTGGGTTTATCCCCAGCCCGAAGGGCTCTCTCCTGGGGGTCTCCGCTGCAGCATGACCTGGGCCACAGGACTTAAGGGTGGTGAGTGTTGTGCGTGGGGAGCTCAGAGGAGGGGTAAGGGTCCTCTCAGAACATTCTGGAAGCAATGCTGTGAAATTGGCCTTTGCTTGAGTCTTGCTGAGAAGGTGGAGGTTCTCAGACAGGTGGGAGAAGATCTGAGGCCATTGTGCAGTTGGCTGTTGGAAAACAAGCTGAGGTTTTGATGTTCCTTCCCAATTCATGCGTGGGCCAGGCCTGGCTCTGGTCCCTGTGTTTATAGCAGCCCCGCTGGCACCCAGCCGTGCAGTGAAGGGTCAGCGTGTGTTTGTCAACAGGGACCATCCCTTTGTGGCCTTTTTTCCATTTATTTATCAGACCATTTCCTTATAGATACCACAAAGGTAAATAGCTTCTGGGTCTGCCTAGAGGGTGGCAGTTCTCAGCATTCCTGGGCGGAGGCTGCTTGGGCCTTGCTGTCTTCCGGTGGAATAGTTTCTCTGGCCAGCGGAGGACAGAACCTTCCTCAGGGAGTCCCCCCACGTTGCTCATCTGGGTCGCACTTTTAGCTGCTTCTCGTTTACCTTGGTGAAGCGAGTGATGTTTTAAGTCCATCTTTCACCAAGAAAAGTCTCTTACAAAAAGTGGCTACTTCTGAAAGCTGCCTCTTCTCCCAGTCCCGCCGTGCGCACTGTTTGACGTGACAGCAGAATCCAGCCTGATTTGGGCCCTGGGCCCCCTGGGGACCCTGGAAAGATGCCACCACCTGGGGGCCTTGCCCCTGCTGTCTGAGTGAGGAGTGTCCTGTCCCTGCAGTACTCCCCGACTGTGGCCTGAGAGCCCCCATGGCCAGTGCCACACTCAGGCAGGAGATGCAGGGAGGCCCCAGGTGTAAAGATGAGACAGGACATTCAGGCTCTGCTCTGCCCACTGTCCCAGTGCCAAGCGTCTGCCCATGGGCTTAGACACTAGGATGCTTGAGCTGCACCGTAGGGACCCAGTGAGCCCCCAGCTCCAAGGCTGGGACATCACAGCCTGTGTTCAAATCCCAATGGGGTGATTCTGAACATGTGTCTTAAACAACCACCTCCAGGACCTCCGGACAGCAGGACATGGGAAATTAAATGCCAACCCCTCTCTCTCTCTCTCTCTCTCTCTCTCTCTCTCCCCCCAACACCATCTCTCCCTCTCTCCTCCCGCCCCTGTTGTCCCTCTCTGTCTCTAAATTACAGCACGCACATATCTCTTAGCATATCATAGACAGTAATGACCAGCTGCTGCTTCTCTTGTGAAAACAAAGGCTTTAAGTTGAAACATGGAGTGTTTAAATGAAAGAAAAACTTCAGGCCGCCACCGTAATCCCAGCATTCTGGGAGGCTGAGGCAGGAGGACTGCTTGAGGCCATGAGTTTGAGATCAGCCTGAGCAACATAGGAAGATTCTTTCTCTATAAAAAATTAAAAAAAATGGTCAGGTATGATCTCTGCAGTCCCAGCTACTTTGGAGGTTGGGGTAGGAGGATCGCTTGAGTCCAGGAGTTTGAGGTTGCAGTGAGCTGTGATCACACCACTTGCACTCTAGCCTGGATGACAGGAAAACCCTGTCTCAAAAAAGGAAAAAACAAAAAAACACAATTGATCATCTATGGCTATACCACCCTGAACATGCCCGATCTTGTCTGAAAAACTTCATCTCCAACAGTTGTTAAAATTTAGAAAAAAAGAGGCTGTGGAATTTCATTCTTCAGGTGTCTTCCAAAGCAGGGCACATTCCCGTGGTCTGAAAAGGCTTGGGCGTGGCCCGTCTGCAGGCTGAGCACAGTGGTATTTCAGAACTGTGGTTCCGTGGCAGCGGCACAAAAAGTCTATTGAAGCGTCTTGTGGAATCACACACCAGTGGCAGCAGTGTGGTGCCCTGACTGCCACGGTGGCCGTCTCCACGTGCCACGCCCAGGATCAGAGCTCCAGCCCATGCTGGACTCTGCCACGTGGCGTCAAAGGGGAGTTCCCGCTGCGCCGGCCTCCACAGAGCGAGGTCCCTGCCGGGCGGTGTGCTCTCCTGCTGCCACATGGCATTTCTGCTTTCCCTCCTTAACACAGGTGAAATGCTACCACAAGAAATACCGCTCGGCCACCCGCGATGTCATTTTCCGCCTGCAGTTTCACACCGGGGCTGTGCAGGGGCACGGGCTGGTGTTTGGAAAGGAGGACCTGGACAACGCCAGCAAAGGTGAGCGCGACAGCCCTGCTCTTGCGGCACCTGCGGCGGGCCCTCCTTCTCGGTGGTCCCTTTCACCGTCCTCCCTACCCTTGCCCGATATTTAGCCTATTGACGAAATTGTTACCAAATTAGGAAAAATTGATAATTGGTCTGTGGAAGGAAAAAAGGATAGAGAAATGATGAACTGCCTATGTTTCTGTGCCATCGGGTTTCTGTCACACATTTGGCCATGGTACCATACTGGTTGGAATGTGCGGACAGAATGCTTCCAAATCATCTACAAACATGTTCATTTTTTTTTTTTTTTTTTTGCAGATGACCGTTTCCCTGACTACGGGAAGGTTGAATTAGTCTTCTCTGCCACACCTGAGAAGATTCCAGGTGGGTGGCTGGGCAGAGTGTGGGGCAGTCCATGTTGATGCTGGTGGAAGGTGGCTGAGGGCTGCCCTGGGGTGGCTGTACTAGTCTCCCCCCATTGCACACAGCTGGAAATTGTTGTGATTAATTTTCTTAAAAAATAGGATATTGGACAGTGGAGAGGAGGTGGCTTGGTGACAGAAAGGCCTGCTTGGGTCAGTAAGCCCCAGAGGTGGCAGGATTTGCTCATGGCCCCTCAGCAGACGAGGGCCGGGAACCTCCAGGACAGTGGCCGCCCACTGGTGTCCCTTAGGGCCTGTCTTCCATCTCCTGTGAGATTGAGCTAAATTTTTATTTCTCCCTTCAACAAACATTTTTTTTAAAAAAAAGAGCATGGAAGTATAGTAGGCTGCAAGTATTTATGCGTATAACAAATTCTCCTAAAAATACATTTAAAAGGAAATCAGTCCCTTTATCATCAAACTGAATTGTTCAGATCCATTACCGGGGTCCACATGCCATGTAAGTTTTATTTCCATTTTTAATAGCTATGGAAAATAATCACCTCTTGTCTACGCTCATTGCCGTAGATTTAGGTGAGAACCTTTAAATGCAAGGCTCGTGTATTCAAAGTCCTCTCGGCATCCTTAGAAAGACTGGAGGGAGGACCATGGATCTGGGAGCCTGGAGCCTGGGCGCAGATCCATGGGCCTTGGATCCTTACTGGCCCTCTGTGTCCTCCTCTCTGAGGCGGTGTGAAGGCTCCTGTTTTGTAGAACTCAGAGTCTGCACCTGGCACGCAGTGGGCCACAGGCCGATGCTCACCCTTCCTCACCCTGAGTGGTTTGGATGACTGTTGGATCGGTGGAAATCATCCACACTCTCGAGCTAGTGCTGTGGCTTGTGGGGGAGGGTAGGGAGAGGAGCGGCTTAACTGCCCCACTCAGGGGTGCCACCCACTACCCTCATGGCGGAGTCGGGACAGAAGTGCTGGGCTGCACCAGGCCTAACCCTGCCGCCTGTGCCCCGTGCAGGGTCTGAAGATGTGCACAGCAACCACGGAGTGGTTGTGGACTACAACACGGCAGACCCACTGATCCGCTGGGACTCGTACGAGAACCTCAGTGCAGATGGAGAAGGTGCGTGCGGCTGTCTTGTGTGCAGAGCTGCCGAGGAGAAGGGCGTGGGGAGGACAGCCTGATCGCAGATCAGAAATGTTCTGCAGTCTGCTCAGAAGACGGAAATCTCCCTGTCTTCTCAGAGGTGCAGAGCCACACCTTTGTGTGACAGGGTTGTAAGTTTTGAGCGTGTTCATGAGAATCGGGTGTAAATTTGGGTCAGGACTTTTTACAAAACTGTGATGGACGGTGACTGGTCGGCGGCGTTCCCTCCAGGAGCTTGTTTGCCTGACGTGTGTGCGTCCACTGCCAGGGCCCGCCCCTCCTCCCTCCTTCCTGGCTGCACGTGGGGCACGCCCAGTGCTGCCCCGGGCACCCTCCCTGCTGTGGCCCAGCCCCACGGGCAGCAGACATTTTGGTTTCATTCCCGTTTGCTTGTTACCATGGTGTCCCTGTTTTATGGCTGTGTCATTTTAATTCTGTTTTCATGAGTCCATCTCACTGAAACATGCCCGCTGTCCACCGACGGAATTTACCATTTGGGTCACACGTAGAAGCAGGAGGAGGAGAGGCACGCAGGGACAGCCGCGCGCTGGGATCACCACGAGAAACAGCCGGAGGTTGCTTTCAGAGGGGGAATCCAGGTTTGCTCCTGGCCCATAATGCCTGTCTTTACTCTTTTGCAACCCCTGCCTGAGAATCAGATTTGATTTGGGAGAGAAATTAAAATACCTTTTGTGAAATTAGTTACATCCAGATGTAAAATATCTAAAAGCAAGTGTCGTGGCAGTAACATCACCTAGTTTCTGGATTGCTGATCTTCCAGTGACTCCAGAAGAGGGGCGGCTGTGGTCGCAGAGAGGGGACACTGATGGTGTGTCCCAGGGCAGCACGGGCTCCTCTCTGCTTGTGCTGGGGAAAAGCACGCTCCTTTGGGGGCCGTGTGGGATGAAATTTCAACTCAAGGAATTATTGGGAGCCCAGATACGCCCGGACCAGAGGTGGAGACCCACAAATGGAATGTTAATGCCGAGGGCGTTAAGACTTAGGTGAAGGCTGGGGTCAGCGGCAAGGTGTTGTGGAAGGGGAGAGCCTTTCTCTGGGCTGTGCAGTGAGCAGGGTTCTTTCCTGGTGTGAGTTATGCATAGCACCAGTCCTTCGCGGTGACCCGCATGTGAAAAGAATGACAGCTGAAAACTTTCGGAAAAACTGCACATTGTGTCTTAAAAGGTCCATGGTGCATGTTGGAACCTCAAGGCTGTGAGAATGACCCATTTTAACTTTATTCAAACAAGCATCATCAAACTTCTCATCGCAGAGCCCTTTCTCCAGTGATATCTATGAACACACTGTGTAGCTGTTTTCTGTTGATCTCACGGTGTTTTCTGCTGGAGGGCAGAAGGGTGAAGGGATGGCTCGTGGAGAAGTTAGTGAGTAAGAACCCAAGGCAGGACGATCAGCGGAGCTGATTTGGAGAGCTGGACAGCTGACCCCGAATCCTGGCTGCCAGGCCCAGGAAGTTGGATTCGATGAACGAAGTCTGCACCCTGGGGGAACTGGCACGCAGAGGATGTGATGAGATGATGAATTGGCAGCTATTCGCAGAGTCTGCGCAGACCCAGGGATGCAGCCAGGCAGCCGCGCTGCTGTGGCAGGGTGGAAGGATGCTCTGTGGTGGCGGAAGGTTCCTTGCTTGCTGAGGGAGGGGCAGGCCCAGGGGTTATTGGCCGTGGGAAGGCAGGGTTTCTAAAACCGTGGGGCACAGGGCGGTGGCCTGTGTGCTGACACCGTGGAGGGGAGCGGTGGAAAGTCTGGGGGGTGGCGTGGAGGACCCCAGGTCCTGGTAGCAGAGACTGTGCTGAAGGCAGTTCTGTACTCAGCTCCTCCGTGGACACCCCTCCTGTCCCCAGCCGGCTCTGGGCTGAGCCTGTGACCTGCCTGCGGGGCGGGCTTTATCCTTCCCACTTCACAGCCAGGGAGCTGAGAGCAGACAGGTGCCCAGGGCCACGTACCTCAGAAGTGGTAAAGGATCCATGCTGGTTTTACATGGGAAATCAAAACCAAAGAGACAGATAGATGAGTGTTCATCACTCTTCAGGGGTTATGTGTAAGTTTACAGAAAATGTATAGAAGTGTGTGTATGAGCATGTGTGTTGTAGATATGTGTTATAGAGCAGCGGTCCCCAACCTTTTTGGCACCAGGGATTGGTTTCATGGAAGACAGTTTTTCCATGGATGGGGGTGGGGGGGCCGTGCGGAGCTCAGGTGGCGATGCCAGTGATGGGGAGTGGCTGCAAATACAGATGAACCTTCACTGGCTCACCCGCTGCTCACCTCCTGCTGTCCCCCCCAACCCCCTGCCCCCCAGTTCCTATGTTTCATGGAAGACAATTTTTCCACAGACCGGGTCGGGGTGGGGGGTGGTGGAGCTCTGCAGCCCGGTCCCTAACATGCCGCGGACTGGTACTGGTCTGCAGCTGGGGGGTTGGGGACCACAGTTATAGAGGCCTTGCCTTTATAGCCAGTCAAAATAATCACAGAAGACAGGAGAGCGGAATTCAGCATTAAACGCCCTGGACCACAGGAGTTGTCACCCTCTGAGGATACAGAGGGAGATACTTATTTACTTAGATATTGTCTCCATCTGTTCAGGCTGCTATAATGGAATATCATAGCCTGGATGGCTTAAACAACAAAAATCTGTCTATCCATCACAGTTCTGGAGGCTGGGGAGCCCAAGACCAGGGAGCTAGCATGGTTGGTCGGGTTCTGGCGAGGCCTCTCCTGGTTGCAGGCTGCTCCCTTCTCATGTCCTTGCGCGGTGGCAGTGGGGAGGAAGCTCTCCAGGTCTTCTTTCATAAGGGCACTAACCCCATTCAGTGGGGCTCCACCCTCATGACATAATCACCCAAAGGCCCCACCTCCTAATGTCATCCCATTGGGCGTTAGTCCTCATCATATGAATTTTGGGGAGATGCAAATATTCATCCCATAGCAGACACCGAATATGTGTTTGTTGAACGAATGGTTAAAGAAACAGTTTGAGCTTTGAATGTCTAATGCCCTGATGCAACAAATGACAATTTCCGCTGGTGTATTTTTCACTCTGCATCTCTTGACCTGGGGTGTGGAGCAGGAGGGAGACCCTGCACTGCAGTCCGTGCAGCTCGTGGTGCTAGGCCACACTGGTGGACAGTCTGGGCAGCAGGCATCACTCACAGGACTGCGCAACCGAGTGCCAGGTCTGGGACGAGCAGAGAGGGTCTGGCATTGCCGCACAGGGAGGGAGCCAGTTGGGGCGGATGTGCAAGGGTCCTGGAAAGAAACTGAGAAGGAATAGAGAGAGGGCCGGGGGCACGCCCGGGAGAGAGTGGCTCCCAGACTGGTGGGCGGCGAGTGTGTCAGGGCACGCAGGCTGCCAGATCCGCAGCTTCCCTGTGATTACTGAGTCCCCGCTTTAAACTCCACTTTCCATGAACTAACTTTGCTGTGTGAAAATCATGCACTTCGGGGGCCGTTGAAGGATGGATCATGTTCTGTGGCAATCGCCCTGCCTGGCAGTCTCGGGGTTCTCCTGGGCCAGGGCTAGCCGTGCCCGTCTGTTCTGCCACCACCACTACTTCTGTTGCTCTGTCTTCAAGGTCTTGAATTATTGCCTCCAGTGCAGCCAGGGGCAGGAGCTGCTGGGGACTGCTCTGAACGCTTGGAATTGTCTTGGTTTCCTTGACTCTAGCAATTTCAGTTAACTTCAGGACATTTGTGGGGGATGGATTTTTTGGGAGGCCATGGGATGGCTTGTAGAGCCATCTGGCATGGAGGTTTTGGAAAGGACAGCACCCACACCAGCTATTCTGTCCTCTGAGCGGCAGCCCCCAGGGACCCTTGGCAGGGACCAGCAGTAGAATAAGGGGCCACAGCCACTCAGCCCTGGCGTCTCTCTGCAAGAGGAACTCTGCAGGGCATTGCTTGGCTTGTGTGCCCAGCTGTGGCTGGAGTGGGCAGGGCACCCCACCCAGCCTGCATGCAGGGAGGGGGTAGAGGGCTAGTTTCCCAAAGGGAAATCCAAGTGTCATCCCTGAGGAAGGGGAGGTGGGTGCTGAGCCCGGCACAGTAACAGGAGCCCACTTCAGGGAAACCCACATGTCCGTTGGCTCACTGAGTGGTCAGCAGCGGGAAACAGAGTCACGTTCACCATCTCAAGACGTGGGTGTGTCTGTGGGTTCAGCAGCACCACTAGGATCACAGGCTCTGGGGGCCATATTCTCTGAGGGCCTCCAGGCTCCATAAAGCATTAGGGTCACACCCGGGCTCTGATAGATGCGGTGGGTGAGAGGGTAGCCCCCCGCCCCGGAATGCCAGATCACGACGTGTACTCTCGACGGCCCCCGAAGCCCATGCACACTCCTGGGAAGCACAGCCAGCGGGCCTCAGAGCCCGGGCCGGGTACCCGGGTGCCTTGCCCAGAGCCCCCACGCAGCATCCCAGTCCTCTCCCAACCCCTCGAAATATTGCCCGAGCACTCCTGGGGACGTCTGGCTCCCAACAGACAAGGAATCTTTCCTGGGAGCTGCACCTCTTCCTCCTGATGACAGAATCAGGTGTTATCGAGCTGTCTGAGGCACCTGATGCGATTGAATGAGTTTTACGCTTTTCTTTTCTTTTTATAAATAGATTTCTGCTTGTATCAGTATTGTTTGAAAATGCAGACTATCGAAAAGAAAGAAGGAAAATTCCTCCCCCTGCAATCTTACTATCTAGAGCAAAGCACTCATCTCTGGTGTATTTCAGGCACGGTTTCTAAACACCATGTTAATGTTTCACAATAGGATCAGCCCAGGCATTGTTTTGTAACCTGCATTTTTCACATAACCTACCTCCTGTGTGAGCATCTGTGCTCATCTGCAAACATTTCTTCCTATGCCCTGCTCGTTGACTACACTGTCTTCCATTAGAGGGGCCACCGAAATATACCTGAGGTCACGGCTGCGCTGCTGTAGGGTGTCTGAGTTCTCACTGTTCCACAGAGCTCGGCGGAATACCCAGGTTGGGGTCCTTGTGGGAGGCTGTTCTCCAGAAAGAGCAGTTGCCCTCGGAGGGGAAGCTTGTGCTTCTGGATTTCTGTCCTCTCTCCCACTCCCCAGCCCTGCGCGGCCCCTCCCAGGCAGGGAGGCTGGCTGGTGCGTCGGTGAGCTCTCCCCGCAGGCAGCCTTCGCCTTGCCTGTGGCCAGCAGTGCCTGGGTCCCCAGATGGGACACACCCGTGGGTGGAAGGCAGGCTCCCAGCCACGTTCTCCCCAGGCTGAGACCCACCCAGCTTCAGTCCTCAGAGCCGTCCAAAGCTTTGAGGAGTTAAGGAAGGTTTGGCAGCCTCTGAAACGTTTTCTTTTAGCTGGAAAATGATGTATTATGGCACTCTCCACCCCCACCCCTGCCTCTAGTCCCTGCTGGTTAAAAAAAAACAAAACTAGAAATGTTGACTTAAGCTGCATTTGTCTCTAGAAATCCTTGCCGTCCTGGAAGGGAGCCCTCGCAGCTGCCTTTAATCAGGGCCCGTGTTAGGAGAGCGCCTGCTTTGATGTGTGAGTGCAACAACGTTCTACTTTCTGTGCTAAGAAAGGAGCCGGAGTTGACTCCCTGCCAATGTGGGCAAGCGATTACGAGTGTCCTGTCTCCAGCTCAGAGGCGTGCATGGTTGTGGTCACACCGTCGCCGGGGGCCTGTGGTCCTGGTGGGGCAGTGGCTGCATCAGCATTTCCTGGGGTGGTCGCTATCCCAGAGGAGAGGGAAGAGTGTCTGCGGGAACTCAGTGTGGTAGCCTGCCTGAAGCCTCGTGGTGTTATCTTAATCCTCGAAAGAACCTGTGAGCCCGTTTTAGAGATAAAGGGAGCAGCTCCCAAGCAAAATCAAAAGCTAGCACTGGTGATGGGCCCCGGTAGCCTTCTGGGGTTGCAGTCTGTGGGCGATGACAGCTGTGGCTCAGTGGGTTGTCATGTGTTGGAGGCCACACAGGACAGAGCTCAGGCTGTTGCCTTTCCTCGTTTGGGACTGTGACTGCTCAGTGTCAGGGTGTAGCGCTGTGGGTGGAGAGTAGGGGCCTTCCGATACTCAGGAGGCGGATGAGTAAGACTCTGGGACAGATTCAAAGGGAGGGGTGAGGCAGGGAAGCTTCCAGAATGACTGGGGGTTGGATATGAGGGTTTGCTAGGCCACTCCCTTGCCCTTGGTTCCCTGCCTTGACCTAGGACTTTGTGGCCACAGCTCAACCTCTTGCCCACCCAAGGGTGAGTAGTGCAAGGTCGTGGCATCGCCAGGTCTGGGCTCTGCCACTGTAAGTGAGCAAACATTCCCAAAGTCCAGGCTTTGGGGCTCCCACGGTACTGCTGGAGCAGGCAGCCTAAAGGAGATCAGATTTCCCTGCACCCTTCGCGATAAGCCATTGTCCTGCAGGGGCTGTCCCATCCTCTCAGGACGCCCTGCTGCGCTCCCAGGAATGGGCTGCGGGGAGCACAGGTTGGCTCAGGAAGCCCTGGCCGTGGAGTGTGGAGCTGGCCAAGAAGTGCCGTATCAAGTTGCAACCGTCCAGGTGTTGCCGTTTCAAAAATGGATTTGAAAGCTTTCCTCCCCAGAAATTGTTGTTGGATTTTAAGATTTCGAAAAGTGAAGCAAGTTTTGACACTTTAGTGGGAGGACGGGGCCCCTGGAATCTGACAGGTGAAACCCCACATCCTGGCTCTGCTCTCTGCCCAGTGCTTGGGCACACACGGTTCCTCGTCCATGGCTCAGATTCCCAGTAGGCAAGATGGGATGCTGCCGCCCGCATCCAGAACTGCCCCAGGGTGCCTCGCACAGTGACCAGTTTGACTGTGCCCCAGACAGAGCGATATTTCCCTCGATCTCACCCCTAAACCATTGCTTGCTCAGACAGTTCAAGTGAAAAGCGGCTGCCATCAGGCCACTTACGTCGTGTGAAATGAAGACAGGCCAAGGGGGCATCTGAGAGGCCCTGCTCTGGGCCTCGGAGAGCTCTCCCTGTTCCTCACTTGGCTGTGAATTGAGGTTGTAGCTTCTGACCTTCCGGCTGTGATCCCATGACCCAAACAGTGGAGAAGGGATTTCAGGCGCCACGTAAGAGCCCTTGGGAAGGAGGGGCCGGCTTCCTTTTGTCTGAGGAGGAGAGGCTGGTGCTCTGTGTAAAGCCCATGGATGGGACCTGTCAGAAGAGTAAGGGACATAGTTGGGGGCAGCAAAGGAGCCATGCCAGGCCCTGAGCTGCCATCTTATTAAGGGCTCGTTACTTTTCTAATCCGAGAGGAGTCATAAATTGCCTGAAAACGTATGTCATCCTGTACAAGTGTGCATAAATTAGCCCCCATGACTCTCGCGGTGATGGCCCTCTAAGTTAAGTCGCATCACCCCCCCTGGACAGATGGTGAATGGAGGCCCTGAGTGTTGGCTGGCTTTGACCCGGGTCCTTGGGGGTCTCCCAGCCCCCAGCCTGCACACAAACCTTCATCCTCCTCTGCCTCACAGGAGGAAGCAGGCAACTGGAGCCACGGGACCCCTCTGGAACCCCCCTCATCCCACCAGAGGGGGTGTCCTGTGCACGCAGACGGGCGTCTGGAGGCAGATGACCTGCTTGCATTGCTGCAGTTACTGCGTCTTAGAGTCAAAGGGGCTGTGCTGCTTTCTCTCTCCTTACTTTCCCCTCTGCTGTTCACGATCAGTCTCTCCACTTTTCTGTGATGACCGCGCCCACTTAACCAACACGCACATGGTGATTCACATTCCTGCCATACATGCCACCCCAAAGCTGCAGATCTTTGGACTCTAGTAACCACCTGTGGGGACTAACAGTTCGGTTATCACTGAGACGTGAGGCTGGGAGAGGGCTCCAACCCCTGGTCTCCCTGGGACCCTGAGCCACACAGCTTCATGCGCCCAGGCTGAGCTGCAGAGTGCATGCGTGGACCCTGGCATGGTGAGATTCCATCCTCATCCTACATTAGGAGCTCAGGGCCACACCTTTTACCAGGTTATATCTAAGTCAATCCCCTCTTCTGGGGTGTGCTCTTTCGCCTGGCTCCTGGTGTGGGTCAGTGTCAGTTGGTGCCCAGTGCTTGGGCACACACGGTTCCTCATCCAACGTCCTCTCCAACGATGCTGAGATCAAACCTGGTGAGTTTGCATCTGTGTCCTCTGTGGGGAGAACCTTTCTCTTCATTGCCAAGAAAAGGCAGGGTTGCAACTTCATTTTCTCTCTCCGTAGAGCCTGCAATTGCATTTCCACTGTCTGAGAAAGAGAACCTACTGACTTTAAATGTTTTCCAAACAGAACCAAAAGCATGAGGGGCCGGGAATGAAGAAAAGCAGTGAGTGCACATGCTGTGTCCCAGCACGCTGGGGTGTCTGCACCGTCCTCCTCGACCCGTGGCCGGAGGAGCAACACTCATGCCTGCCCACTCTCTTCCCTTTCATGCTTGAAGAATGTCTGGGGAGGCCTTTTAGATTATGCGTGTAAGACTATACCACATATTCCTTTCTTTGGAAAGTGCTGTGAAGCAGAGAGGAGCCCGAGGTCCCTAGGGTAGGAAAGAGTTGCCAGTGAATTAAGAGAAAAGGTGTGTGTGTCGGAGGGGTGGCATTCACAAAATAGGGGCACCAGGGATACTCTCTTTGACTTGGGTCTTTTTGTCTCTGTGGGGGCAGGCATCCCATACACAGAGGGGCTCTCTCTTGCCCTGTGTCTCTGGCCTCATGTGGACTGTCTGGGCCGAGGAGACCACCAGTGTCCACATGCACATTCCCTATAAGCAAATGGTTCTCTTGCCATTTATGGTGATGTTCTCTTGGTGCTGTGTTGATCTTGGCAATAATGATACTCTTGGGTCAGCAGCTTTCAAACTCTCTGCTTGTAGCTCTAGGATCCCACATCCGTTCTTGAGGTGCAGCCCCAGCCTCTCCCCATCCACCCTCTGTGGGAACCCGCCACGGCCCCAGCCCTGCCTTGATCTTTTCCTATTTTTCATGTTGGAGTTGTGCATGAAGACTTGATTAAAGATCAAGTTCTGCTACTGAAAGTTGGAAACCCCTACCCTGTGTAGTTGTTTCTGGGGCCATAGATGGTTAAAATTGTGTTTAAACTTTGACAAACAAGATACTTGATGTTAAACACACATACAATTGCGTATACATAGTCTTTTATTCTCCCCGTAGGTCCAAGGCGGAGGGGGTGGTAGTTGTTTTATTCTATTACTGTTCTGCAGGACGTCATGGAGGAGAAGGTGTATGAAAGTAGAAGGCAAATGTGTGGGACAGCCAGTGGGTTATACCCTACTTAAATTATCTAAAATTACAGGTTGCAGAGGATATTTTTTGTAAAGCATCCAGCTATTCTTGAAAATCGGGGTCTCTGTAATGCAATGTGTGCTATTCAATCAGAAAATGAGCTTCAAGGAATCTTCAGACATGCTCCGTTTATCCTGTGGGAAGAAGCAACTCTGGCCAACTTTGTAGCTGAAAGCTGGTTTCCATGGTGACGCTGCGCCGGATGGAAGACGCGCTTCAGGAAGGTCAAAGCTGTGGGACCGCCCCAGCTTGCTGCCCCAACACAGCGCTATTCCTAGAGCCTCGTTCTCAGTGGGAGCAGCCTGGCATGAAGGTCCATGGGTAGGAGACAGGATGGCCACTTCACCACTTGAGCCGGGGGTGTGATCAGAGCAGGCCCCAGAGAGGGGCTGACAAAGGGCCAGGCAAGGGTGGGTTGACAGAAAAAGGCAGGTGCTCTGGCTGGAATTGGGAGCCCAAACTTGAATGGTGAAGGCCTGAGAGATTGACAGGAAGCACAGGGAAAGCCACTGGCCGCGGGACCTGGGAAAATGGGTCTCTGTGGACAAGAGAGGAGAGTCCTGAGCAAATGTCCCATGCCTACCCCACCTGCAGTCTGACTGTCGTGGATGCTGGGGGACCTCTGTCCAGTTGATGGGCCCTAAGTTTGGTGGACAGCTGTCCCCAGGAAGTTCTCTTCCACATACCAAGAGCCAGAGATGTGTTTGGTGTTTTTTTAATATGTACATAGTAATGATTTGTTAACAAAGATGATGTACCCTTTGACACTGTGGTCTTTGGGACTTCATTATGAAAACGTGAATTATTTAAGTATTTATGGTGCTAGCATTCTATGGAAAATTATACTATGAAAATGCAATGGTATTTATTTTTATTAGTGTTGAACTAATTTTGAATTAGTGAGCTGATTTGTTATCGGAAATCTATTCTCACTGAAATTAGGCCAAACGGTTAAAGCAATAACAATATTTGATGTTGATTGTGGGAATTCTGCCCAGATTTCTATAGCCATCCTTTGCCATTGGCAGTATCGTAGTGATACTTAGCCATCGGCGGTATCGTAGTGAAACTTAGCCATTGGTGGTATCACTGGTGATACTTTGTCATTGATGGTATCGGTAGCCGTGCTTTACCACTGGACTGGGAGCAGGTCCCAGTGGGCGTGGCATGCGGCTCCACTCTTGCCTAGGGTGAGGCAGGATGGAAAAAAAGAAGGGAGCCACTAAGAGTTAAGAGTCAATCTGGGTTCTTCACTGAGTGGAGGGCCAAGGCTATGAGGAAACCATCTTTTCTTAGTATTATTAGGGGCTCATTCTTTGTTGCTGTGCATATTAAATACCGTTCCTCTTTTTAATCATAAGTCAGAGGACGTGGGCAGGCCATCTGGGGAGCGAAGGCAGAGTGGTCATCTTTTGGGGAATGCATCAGAGAAAACTAGAGGCCCCGTGTGCCCGTGAGGTAGGCTCACAGTCTGTCTTCCTCCTTTTCTCCCTCCCTCCCTCACTGAGCATGGGCAGTGCCAGATGTTGCCGATATAGAACTGAACGGGTGGGAACAGCCCCATGCAGGTGCAGGGACCAGGCTGTGATGGCTGGTGGCTGTTACCATTAGAGCCAACCCTTGCCGAGTGCTGGTCCTGAGCTGTACACTGCTCTGAGCACGCAGCTTCCATTAACAGTTGATCTTTACCATGACCTCAGGGGTCAGATGACTAGTGGGTGAAGCTGGAGTGGAGGCTTGGCCAGCCGGCCGTGACATTCCTTCCCACTATGTGCAGAGGCCGATGCAGGCAGGGACTGACCTGACAGAGGCAGGGGGCTGAGGGTGCACTGGGTGTGCCCAGGGCAGGGGCATGCAGGGCCCAGCTCAGGGGTCAGGATGCAGAGAAGGGAAGGGAGGCTTGGGGGTGAGTTCACCTGCAGTGGCCTCTTTTAAGCTGTGCAAAGCATGGGAGGTCATCTGCGAGGAGGGCAGCAGTTAGGGTGGTGGGGGTTTGGGGGCCCAGCAAGGCTTGGAGAAGCCTCCACTGCCAGGGGGCGGTTGCTGGGGTGGCAGCGTGGTGTGTCCAGCAATGCCATGGCCCCTGCATTGGCGGGGCCACTGTGTTTGGCAGTGCACATCAGTGGGGGCATGGGCAGCAGGCGAGGGAGACTGCGTGCTTGCTGATCCAGACTGGTTAGGGAGGAAGCAGTGGACCCATGCAGCTCTTGACGTGCTAAACACAGTGCTGGAGTTAAATATGTGTCGCCACCCCGGCTCCCCTGTGCTGGGGGAAGGACCCAGTGAGTGCAGAGCAGAGCGGGAGCTGAGGAGCCGCAATGGCCCTGTGAGAAGGGCAAGGGCTGGCTGCTGTGCTTGAGGAGCTCGAGGTTTTCAGAGTTTGGTGGGAGCCAAGGTTATAGCATAAGAAATGCTAAAGTCAAACCAAAGAAAATTCCCTAAAGTCCAAAGAGTGGAGGCCAGGGCCCTAGTCAAATATTGATCACTGCTCAGGGGGTGCCTCAGAAGTACCTGCAATGGGGTGTGAGCCCGGGCCGCAGCCGGCCGCGGATGTCGGGATGGGCTGGCGAGTGAGGGGCGGAGGCAGGGGCACAGGTTTCCAGAGGACGTGAGTTTTGGTGGAAGTGGCCTGAGGGGAGGGCAGCTGTGGGGCAGGCAGAGGCTGCCCCCTGGCTGGGTCTGCCCAGGTGGTGGGGGAGGGGTCCGACATTGGAGAAGGGATCCCATGGGCTCGATGTGGTGGCCGGCAAGGGTGTCAGCTTGGCAGGATGAGTCTTGGAGAGAGTCCAGAGAGGACAAGCGGTGGCTGCAGCAGGGAGAGGGGGTGGTCAGGGGGCCGAGGGGCCTGCATGTATTGAAAGTCAGTGGTAAACATTGTTAAAATGTCTATACTACCCAAAGTGATCTACAGATTCAATGCAATCCCTATTAAAATACCAACATCATTCTTCACAGATGTAGAAAAATTAATTCTACACTTCGTATGGAACCAGAGAAGACCCCACATAGCAAAAACAATTCTAGGCAATAAAAACAAAATGGGAGGCATCAATTTACCAGACTTCAAACTCTATTACAAAGCAGTAATATTAAAATCATCATGGTACTGGCACAAAAACAGAGCCATTGACCAGTGGAACAGAACTGAGAACCCAGGTATAAAACCATCCTCATATAGCCACCTAATCTTTGACAAAGCAGACAAAAACATACACTGGGGAAAAGAATCCTTATTCAATAAATGGTGCTGGGAAAACTGGATAGCCACATGTAGAAGACTGAACCAGGATCCACACCT